>JARQOC010000001.1:332547291-332817291 GCA_033576535.1 Allobates femoralis | reverse complement strand
GCAGCCACGTCCACGACGACGGAAGTAGCGCCGAAACTTACGGAAGTGCGTTAGGGGAATCATATATTAGATTCAATATAATGAGACAGATGGAGTCAATTTTGATCTGACAGTGTATGTAATTTTAGGTATGCAAAAAAGCAGCCATAGTTTTGTACATATCTTAAAAAAACAAAGACCATATGAAGTACGAATTCACTGAATCATGTATTTCACAGACTTAGAAAGAAACCCTGATGTAAGTGTGGCACCCCTGCAATCTGGCTGCCACAGATGATATTTCTGTATAATCGTTTGTAATGCCATGTCTGGGAAGAATTGGAGCTCCCTCTGCTGGAAGGCTAAAGCATTCAACACTGCCTGATCTCTAACCAGGAAGTTGAGCATTGAAGAGCCTGGCTTGGGCTGTGACTCAATTCTGGATGGAGGGAGGGGTTTGGGCTAGTAAGATGGAGTTTGGCAACAGGAAAAGTTCAGTCAGAAGCGAGCTCGGAGACTCCCCTAAGGGACCAGCTGCAGAACAGAGTACAAGGCCCTAGCTTAGTAAGCCTTCAAAGACTAGTGACAGAAACTGGAAGCTAGTGCATTTCATGCTCACTAGTCACTCACGAGGGACCTTTCGGGGCAGCAGTAATACAGACTGCCAGAGAACTGCACCGATTAGAGCACGGATACTCACATGGCCTGTACTACCTGCATGTCAGGAGGTAACCCACAGCAACTAGAGGGAGTAAAGAATAGCTCAAAGGCCCCAAGAAACCTACAACAAGGACAAGTCAGCAGATAGGCCACTCTAATCCCCCAGCAGAGCGGACTGCGGTTTTTCCCAGACTGGCTAGACCACATGCCTAGTGGTGCTTGTATACCCAGAATCTGCTTGAGCATCTTCAGTAAAATGGAAACCAAAGAGACTGTGTGTGCCTCCTTTCACTCTCCACCTCATCATTGCCACTACATTCCTCATCATCCTCTGGAAGCCAGCCCTGGTTGAGAAGGGTTCAACATCTTCACTGCCACACCACCTATCTCGCAGGGATTACCTGCAGTGTCAGCCAGTTACTGGCTGGAAATCCCAACTGGCATCGTAAACTTGTTATTTTATTATTGCTTTTATTTCTCAATTTTTTACTCTCCATTTTTGATGTGAGTTAGGGCCACAGCACTGGGCACAGCCACCATAAAACCACACTAGTAGAAAGACCGGCACCACAGTGTGGACATGTGGTGAAATCCTTAAAACACAAGGGGAAGTCTCTCAAGTGCCCCGGGTTACAACCCACTTTCCTGCTCCTGCTGTCAAGTCCCAGCAATCAAAAATATAAGAACGAGCAGCACTCACCAAGATGATTTCTTCAGACTCCTCTATTTCAATTCATGAAATACAGACGGGTGGCATGCTGGCGTACCGGAGGATGCAGGGTACGAGCCCAGGGTTGACGTACGTATTGCTCAGGTGAGCTTCAACGAGTCAACTGTTTACCTATGACGTACTTTCGCATACCTACGAGTTATGTCATGCATGCATTAAAACAATGAATAGTAAGTTAAAAACATACTTTAATATCAGTTATTTTCAGTTTTTAGGAGCAACTTGTACAAGTACCCTCCTTTTGCCGGCATTTTTGCCTCTTTTAGGCCAGCAAAAGATAAAACATTAGCATCCACATTATAGAGCTAATAGATTTTATGTGCTCCTTAAAATGCTTATACATGGGACAAATGGTCTTCCCAATGTAAAATTTCATCCATGGACAAAAGATTAAATGGACTGTTTTTTGTTTTGCAAGATGTAAACTTGTTGACTTTGTGCTCAGACAATCCAATTTTTAAAGAATTGTCGCACCTATGATATCTGCAATTTAGCATTGAACACATTTGAAGTTACTCACATGTTGGACTTTATTCAACCAATCAGAGGGACTTGCTATGCGATTGTGTACTAACCTGTCCCTTAGGTTGTTGGTCTTTCTGTAGGAAATCAGGGGTTTCACCCTTACCATCTCGTCACAATGTAGGTTGAATATGTCCATCCAATGCCCCATACTTGAAATTAAAGAAAAACCTTTTTGGGTCTGCTTATGTTTGTCTCTTCCTGACCTTATCTTTCAAGAGGAAAGCCCTATCCAGACTGTCAGCGTAGTTTCACATCACGTTTCTGCTGCGTTTGAACGCAATCCATTTTTTTAACTGCATTTACTTGTGTGGTAAACGTATTGTAAACGCAATGTAAAATGCGGTTGCATTTGAAATGCTGCGTTTTTCACCAGTGCACAGGAAACATTGCTAGTAGCGTTTCCTGTGCACTGGTACAAAATGCAGCATTTCAAACGCAACCTCATTTTGTATTGCGTTTGCAATGCACTTGCAGTGCTTTTACCACACAAATCTATGCATGTGTTTCTAAGCGTTAATGCAGCAGAAAAACCCATTGCGTTCATACGCAGCACAAATGCAGATGTGAACCTAGCCTCAGCCCTTACTAAAGAATCATTCACCAGCCTCTCTGGATAGTCTCGTTCACAAAGTTGGCTAAGTTCACATCTAAAGGGGGCTGCGATTTCATTTCTACATGAAACAAATGCGTTTTTGCCCCCACAACACATTTTGGGATGTGTTTGCAAAAATGCATGCGTTCTGCATTATCAGAAAATGACATGCATTTTTACTTGCGTTTTCAATGCGTTTTGCATTGACATCAATGGGGGCAAAAACGCATTTGTTTCATTGCATTTTTATGCGTTTTTGCACTGCAAAAAATGCATAGAAATGCAATCACAACCCCCTTTAGATGTGAACTTAGCCAAGTTTGTGAACAAGGCTATCCAGAGAGGCTGGTGATGGATTCTATACACGTGTTTGCAATGCGTTTTTGGCACACATGCTGTCAAAAATTCATTTTTTTGTTGAGAATACAAATCCTCATTGTTATTGATTCTTCGGAGTCTCACAAATTTGCTATTTGGAAGGCCTTTTTTGGTGTGAATCGGATGGGCACCCCTGTAATCTAAAAGAGTGTTTGTTACAGTACTTTTTCTGTGTATGCTAGTAACCAGTTCATCATCCTTAGGCTAGGGTCACATTTGCATCTTGACCCTAGCCCAGGGGTGGGCAGCTCCAGGCCTCGAGAGCCGCACACAGTCCAGGTTTTCTGGATATCCTTAGCATTTGTCAGTCGGATTCATTACCTATATGGGAGATTGAATTAGCAACTGTCAAATGCTAAAGGATATACAGAAAACCTGCACTGTATACGGCCCTCGAGGCCTGGAGCTGCCCACCCCTGCCCTAGCCCAATGGAACTGTTAAAAACTTAGAAATTTCCCCCGTAGCGCATGGCATTAATGCTATGAGCTGCCAGACAACGCAGCCCCATAGTAACCCATTGTTTACCTTAGCAGCCGGCCACACACAAAGCCCCAGGATGTGCGCTTTACAACAGTGCACAGGAAACGCTGTCTGCAGCGTTTTCCTTTGCACTCAGCTAAAGTGCACATCCTGGGGCTTTGTGTGTGGCCGGCTGCTAAGGTAAACAACGGGTTACTATGGGGCTGCGTTGTCTGGCAGCTCATAGCATTAACGCTATGCGCTACGGGGGAAATTTCTAAGTTTTAAGCGGATGTGCTAAGCTAGGGTCACAATGCAAATATGACCCTAGCTTTAACCTGAATTTGTACAACCTCAAACTCCAATTCAGAGTCACCAAACGCATATGTGAATGACATATTCATGGAGTTATGATTCAAATAGGAGACAAAGTTCTTAAAATCCTCCTCAGAACCAGCCTATACTACGAAATGTCATCCATATAGCGGCAAAAATCTGATGTTTCTCAAAATGGTGTTGGAACCAGTATACACCTCAAATTCATTCAAGAATAAATTACCAAAAAATACATGCTACAGGAGTGCCCATTGTGGTACCACCCACTTGTAAATACCATTTCTCAAGAAAATGATGGCCAATTTGAAGCCATCTTCCCAGTCAATTGCATTAATATGTCTCAAAAAATCCCCCATATCCCTCAGAATGACAGAATATTTTTCTTCAAAGCATTCAAGATCCAATCCAAATGCTTTAACAAAGAACCTATCCCAGACACTATATGGTCTCTCATGGATTTTGTGAATCGTTGGAATGTGATACCAATGCGGCTTAGTAGGGAAGTCAGGCAGCAGCTTCTCAGCTTTTCTGAATGATAACATGCGATTCTCAACTGATTTTCTTAATAAATCTCTCAATAGTTTTTTAAAAACCCTAGATGGGATCCTGGTCTAACAATTTATATACCTCTTTGTTAGACAGTTGTTGTAAGGACTCTGTCAGATAATATTCTTTAGTTAGCAATATTGTGTTCCCGCCAGTCAGAACGCTGTGTCTTGCCAACGTTGAATAATTTTAACAGCCTTCTTTTCTTTACCAGAGATGTTATTAGGCAATGATGTATAGATTAAAGCCTCTATATCCTTCAAAACCTTATTTTGGAAGAGGCAGATTACGTTACCACTCCTTGAAGGGGCAGAAACTATGATCTTAAACCTCTTCTAAAAGGTGTTCCCCCTTCTACTTTCTCTCCTGTCTGGAATGACAAATCTATTTCCCCTCCGTTAATTGCTATTTAGGATACAAGGCTTCGTACATTGTATTGAGCAAAAGAATGGATTATTTGCAATTTTCATTGCATGCTCATTTCTGAAAACTCCCATGGAATCAAAATCATCACTACACTCAAGGCTACATTCACATGGCAGAATCTTACATGAATATTTGTAAGCCGAAACCAGGAGTGAAACAATGAGAGGAAATGTATAATGGAAACACGTCATCACTTCTGCATTTTTTACCCACTTCTGGTTATGGTTTACAAATACTGAGGTAAAATACTGACCAAAATACTGCCATGTGAATGTAGCCTTAGATAAATTCCCAAAAGGAAGGTTACTGCAGTTCTTGCACCTAAGGCTTCTGCAAATTGAGTCCACAAACTAGTAAAAACTGTGTCCCTAAAGCCAAATAGTTCTCCTTCCCTCTTGAGTCTCGCCGTGTGGCCAAACAGTAATGTACAGTCACATATGGAGTGGAGCAACATTTATGAGAAATAGTGTGACAATTCATGGAGCCATTTTTACATACGGTATATTTCCCCTTCTTAAAGTTTAAAAAACATAAAACAACATTTTAGTGGTAAACAAATAAACATTTTTCTTTACACAATGGCATAAAATTCTGTGAAACTTTGCCGTGTCAACTCAACATGTTCACTGCACACCTTAGACCAGGGGTCTCAAACTCGGCTGGGTATGTGGGTCACACATCAAAGAAAAATAAATTTGTAGGTCCACATTCTTTGTAGAAATCAATTACATTTTTAGTAATACCATATTTTTTTCTATACACCTTTTGATAACTTTTTATAAAAGTTTTTGCTCGATTAGTTTATTTTTTTTAAATGGCATTTATTGTATGATTGACACCTTTTTTATAGCTTGGATTATTTTGGATGTGGTGATAACAAACATGCAGTTTTTTTGCTTATTTTAGTTTATATATAAAATAGGATTTTTAGTGGTAAAAAAGTCAAGCTTTCTTTTTAATTTTTTTTACGTTTTATCTCTTATTTGTAATATTGTCTTACAATTAGCACCACATAGTAATTTTGGACACCATCTTGCAGTAATATGCCTATTCTGGTCACTATGTTGTAGTAATATCTCCATCTTGGTCCTATTCTAGTAGTAATGTCCCCATCATAATCCCCATCTTGTAATAATAGCCCCATCCTAATCCCCATCTTGAAGTAATGGCCCCATCCTTGTCCCCATCGTATAGTAATGATCCTGATCCCCTTCTTGTAGTAATGTCCTAATACTGGTGCCTATCTTGTAGTAATGTCATCATTCCCCTTGTAGTAATGGTCCCATCCTAATCCAGATATTGTACTGATGCCCCCATCCTTGTCCCCTTGTAGTAATGTGCCACATCCTGGTCCCCTACTTGTAGTAATGTCCACATCCTGGTCCTCATCTTGTAGTAATGTCTCCATCTTGATCCTCTTGTAGTAATGTCCCTGTCCTGATCCCTTTCTTGTAGTAATATCCCCATCCTGTTCCCCATATTATAATAATGTCCCCATCCTGATCTCCATATTGGGGTAATGTCCCCAATATGGTCCTCATATTGTAGTAATGTCCACATCCTGGTCCTCATCTTGTATTAATGTCTCTATCCAGGTCCCTTTCTTGTAGTAATATCCCCATCCTGGTCCTCATATTGTATTAATTTCCCCATCCTGGTCCCCATATTTTAGTAATGTCCCTATTCTGGTTCTCATATTGTAGTAATATCCCCATCATGGTCCCCATATTGTAGTAATGACCCTATATCGTAGTACTGTCCCCATACTGGTCTCACTCTTATAGTGATGTCCCCATTCTGGTCCCCATATTGTAGTAATGTCCCCATCCTGTCCCTCATAATGTGGCCATCTCTCTCTCATTTTTTTTAGTATTTTAGTAACATGCCCTATTGTGCTCTTTATCATACACACACAAACCCATACACACATGCACACAAACTTCTCACTTGTAGTCACTATGGTTTCTCTTACTTTAGAGACTTGTGACTGGCTCGGGACCTCAGTCTCTTTTCTGTATTGAGACTTCATAATAAATGTGTTTCTTTCCTTTGGCTGTGTAAGAATGCTAAAGTCAGTTTCTATTGCTAGTAAGCTCACTCATTCTCTTTCCAGGTGTGGCTACTTTGTGATATGATAATATGATTTCCTTGTTGGTGATTAAACTCATTCCTGGCCTGACTACTTGAGGTGTAGGTAGTTCTCTGGAGAGCTGATCGTTACCAAGGCGTCTGCTGCCTTGGAGTTTGGAAATTGAGCACAGGAGGTGTCCTTTCCCCTATTCCCTATGATCAGGGTCCCCTGTTGTATTTGTCCCCCTCAGTGTTTCTGAGTCAGTCAACAGGGTAGGGGGTATTCGGATACCGGGACAGGGGTTACTGCAGTGGGGGGGGGATCACGGCTGGTCGGTTCCCGGTTCCATGCCCTGTACCCTCAATGGCAGGGTGGGGGTGATGATGATGAGGAATGGTATCATGACGCCACCTGTGGTACCTGGTAATAGGGTTGTAATAGCGCTGCGGCCGGCCACTGAGGTGATGTAAATGCAGCTTTGGTGGTACAGCTCCCCACAGATGGAGCTTTATCTCAGGGCAGCGGGTGGATGAGGGGAGTAGTAGTAGCGGTTCTGCTGTGAACGCTGCAGGCGGAGGCAGTGAAGCATACACACACACACAATAGACTCTGTTTCGGTACCTTTTTACTGATGTTCGGTAGCAGGCACAGTCCAGGAGGGTAACCAGGTTTCGGTGCAGCTTGGGACATTCACCTTGGAGAGTTGTGAGGCTTCCTCTGTTAATGTGTGCGGTAATTGGGGTAAGTTCTGCATGTAACTGAACTTGTCGCTCTTTCTCCCTCTCAGGGTACTACTCCACAACCGACAATGAGGACCTTTCTGTGGGATCCCTATTCTCCTCCTGGGCCCCTGGTCCTATGCTTGGTCAGGTCTGGTGTCTTACCTGTTGTAACTTTAGGGGACTAGATCCTCCTGGTCTGTCCGGCTTTCTCTGCTACCTTTAGATGAGTAGCGACTTCGGACTCCGGTGTCCGGGTGGGCTATATATAGAATCATTGGGCTTTTCTGGGTATCTAAAAAACTTCTAAGAATATGGGGAAAGTAGTGTGGAGTAAGGTTCTGGCCCCTTAAATCTCCTTTTGGAGAAATAAATAACACAATGAAGTGATTAAAATTACTATATTATGTACAATGGCGGCAGAAAGCGAGGGGAACTGATGTGAGTAATGTAATGTTCCAATGCTCCTATTGGTTGTAGGAAGGAGTGAGTGATGATGCGGATTGCGTCACATGAGGATCACTATGGAAATAGACCCGACGCTGGCCCGGATTGGTGGATGGCGGAACAAGGAAGTGGATACAGGAACTAAGATTATTATGCTATATTGCGGACATTACCTGGACTGACACTTTATTGATCATAAACGCAGTGGGCATCGGTATGTAGTAAGGAATATAGTGTTATGGACATGGTGATTTTAACCTTTGATATTGTAAAATGGTAATTGTTTTGTACTCCATGTGATTGGTGGAAGGTAAAGAGGGGGAGGAGTGTTACACTATATAAAATGGACAGTTTTGGTGTATGTTGTTGCTTGATAAAGGACACAGTCCGAAACGTCGCTTGCACTGGGGTGCTGGAATAAAAGAATTGGCAAAGAATCCCGTTTGGTATGTTGTGCTGTCCCTTTCTATGTTATAGGTCTTATTTACTAGGATGACTCCCTGGTATAGGACAGGCACCACACTGGAGGTCTGAACTTCCCTCCCTTACCGTGGGTGCTGCGGGCTCTGCATTTGTTATTGTAGTGTGACACCTGTCCTATGTTCCCTCAGAATCATCTTTTCTGTGGATCACAGGCACTGTGGACAACTTGATGAAGCAGTCCACGATTTATTATGTGTTCAAGGCACCGCACAGAGACATACTCCCTGGTACATCAATAGCAGCCACCAGCCAATCAGATGTGATGTCATATGCTGATGTCAGCTGCTGGACTCTGATTGGTTTGCGGTTGCTATTGATGTAGCTGAGTCAGGGAGTTTGTCTGTGTGCGGTGCCATGAATCTAATATATAAAGCTGAGTGCATATATGTGTGTATGTGTGTATGTATGTCCACTAAAGGAATGTGCACCGCTGCATCTAAAATCACGAAGTTTGCACATATACCCCATTTGACTCAGGGAACATCATAGACTATGTTTTGAGAGGAAATTTTAATCCTGCGCTTTACAGTTATTCGCCAAATCCCAAAGACCATGGGGGACACAGAGTACTGTTATCATATATGGGCGATATTACCATATATGGGCATATAGAAGACATACATACATACATACATACATATACACACACACATAAACACATGCATACACACTCACACACACATGCATACATACATACACATTCACACATAAATATATATACTTACACACTCACTATGGATTTCTCATAGTTAATGTTTTTGTTAATAGGTATATCTGATCCATATTAACTACTATATGGGAGCCAGATGCTATCTCATTGGGTGGGCAGTGACACCCCTATGGGGGCGAGCTCTGTGGCAATGGTGGCAGCTGTCTCTCCCCTCTGTGCGGTCACTTCCCTGTCTGGTGTCTCTCTCCCCCCCGTGCTCTCTTCCAATGTATAATAATAATATATAACATAATAATATATAACAATATTTATTCATTTATATAGCACTATCACTTCCATAGCACTCTACATACATTTGCAAAACTGTCCCCATTGGGGCTCACAATCTAAACATCCTATCAGTATGTCTTTCAAGTGTGGGAGGAAATACAAACTCCTTTGCAGATGTCCTTGGTGAGAGTAGAATCCAGAACCTCAGAGCTGCAAGGCTGCAGTGCTAGCCACTAAGCCGCCATGCCCCCCAAGTATGTATGTAAATGTATGTCAATACATGTATTTTTACTTAAAAACCTCTTTATGTTTTTGTTTTTTTATTAAAAAGGTGCTTGAATTCCTGTTAAAAAAAATGTGTACAGCTTCACTGTATTTTCTATTGGCAGTGTACATAAACCAAGCAACGTCTGTCTGCCAACCCCCGCTGCCTGGTGTTACTTTTGCTGGCAATGAATACTACAGTGGAACCCTATTTTTCTAGTTATTTAAATAAATAATTCTGAAAAAATTTGTTGTGGGATTTCGCTGTATTTTTGATTGTCAAACAAGGTAACCCAGGCAGTTGGGGTCTGGAATTCTCAGCGTGGTGAGGCCCAAGCGTTCTGGGCCCTCCACACTGAAAATTAAAGCCAACAGTCACTGCAGAATTGGCACCTCCATGAGAGACATCAAAACTTGTGGTTGCCCTGCTCTTCCAGCAGCCCTGGTGGCGGTGGCAGACTGAGTAATAAAGGGGTTGATGTCAGCTAATTTTGACAGCTGACGTCAAGCCCAATTTCTAATGTCAGCCATCAGTATGACAGCAGGCCATTAGCAATCCTGTCAGTATAGAAAACAAGAAACAACACCCTTTTGCATACAAAATAGACAGAGACACCATGTTATCCAGTTTATTACCTCCCACCAAGTTTCCCTCCAATTTAATCCTCTAATTACTGTAATCTTGTGGTTGAAGCGGTGGGGTGCTGTGATTCATCACTCAGCTGCCATCTTTGTATACCTAAATGCCCAAAGATGGCGGCCACGTGAGTAAGTGCGCATGTGCTCTCTACGCCCATGCTCTCTCTGACCTTCTTGTACTCTCTCTGCCCCATGCACTTTCTCTGCCTCCTATGTGCTCTTTTTGCGTCCCCGTGCACTCTCTCTGCCCCTTCTGTGCACTCTCTCTGCTCTTCCTGTGCACTGTCTCTGATCCCCCTGTGCTCCCTTTATCCCCCTTTGTGTGCTCTCAACCCCCTGTGTGTGCTCTCTACCCCTTATGCGCACTCTGTGTCCCCCTTTGCATGCTCTGTGCCCTCCCTGTGTGATCTCTCAGCCCCCCTGTGTGCGCTCTGTGCCCCCTTGTGCTTGCTCTCTGGCCCCACCCTGTGCGCACTCCCTGCCCCTACGCACACTCTCTGCCCCTCGTGTGTGCTCTCTGCCCCCCTGTGCATGCTCTCTGCCCTCCCTGTGAGTGCTCTCTGCCCTCTCTCTGTACGCTTTCTCTGCCCCTGTGCATGCTCTGTGTCCCCCTGTGCACGCTCTGCCACCTGTTCTCGCTCTCTGGCTTGCCGGTCTGCTCTCTGCCACCCCACCTCATGCACACTCACTCTCTGGCCCCTCCCATGCCCACTTTATGGGCCCCCTGTGCTCGCTCTTTGGCCCCACCCTCTGTGCGCTCCTTGCCCCATGTACGCTCTGCCCCCAGTGTGTGCTCTCCGCCCTCCCTGTGTGTTCTCTCTGGCTCCTCTCTGTGCTCTCTCTGCCCTCCTGTGTGCACTCTGCGGCCCCCTGTTCTCACTCTCTGGCTCCCCCTGTGCGCTCTCTACCCCCCTGCTCACTCTCTGCCACCCCTGTGCATGCTCTCTGCTCCCCCTATACATGCTCTCTGACACCCATGTGTTCTCTAAGCCCCCCTGTTCTGTCTCTCCAGTTCCCCCTGTACGCGCTCTGACCCCATGCTCGCTTTCAGCCCCTCTGTGCATACTCTCTGGCCCACCCCATGCATGCTCTCTGCTCTCCCTGTGCTCACTCTCTGGTTCCCCCTGTGCACTCCCTGACCCCCCCAATGCTAGCTCTCTGGCCCACCCTGTGGATGCTTTCTACCCTCCCTTAAGGCTCTCTTTGTCCCCTGTGTGAGCACTCTCGCCTTCCATTCATGCACTTTCGCCTCCCTGTGTGCTCTCTGCTCCCCCTGTGCTTACTCTCTTGCCCCCTGTTCATGATTTCTGGCTCCCCTGTGTGCTCTTTCTGCCCCCTGTGTGTTCTCTCTGCCCCTATGTGCAAGCACTGAGCCCACTCCTATGCACTCTGTGTCCCCCCTGTGTGTGCTCTCTTGCCCCACTTTTTGTGCACTCCCTGCCGCCCCACATGTGTGCTCTCTGACCACCCTGTGCATGCTTTTTGCCCCACTGGGTGCTTTTTCTGCCCCCTGTGCACCCCCTGTTCTTGCTCTTGGCCCCCCGTACATTCTCTCTGGCCCCCAGGTGTGCTCCCTCTGCCCCCATGTGTGCACTCTGTGACTCACTGAATGCTCTCTTTGGCCCTCTGTGTGCTCTCTCTGCCCAACTGTGCATGCTCTTTGACCCCCCATGCACTCTGTCCCCATGTGTGTGATCTTTGGCTGGCCCTGTGCACTCTCTGCCTCCCTTGTGGATGCTCTCTGCCCCCCTGTGCATGCTCTCTGTCCCCCTCCCACCTCCCCGTGCATGATCTCTAGCTTCCCCTGTGCACTCTCTGGCCTCCTTGTGGTCTTTCTCTGCCCACCGTCTGCTTAGTCTCTGGTCCATCCTGTGTGCTTTCTCTGCCCCCATGGGGTGGGGTATGTGCCCCCCCTTTGTGCATAGGATGCCCCTCATACTACCAGTGCCACCCCTGTGGTCACTCTCTGCCCCCTCTGTGGATGCTCTCTGCCCCCCTTGCTCATTATCTTCCCCCATAGTCTCTCTCTGCCCCTCACGTGCTTGATTTTTGCCCTCTGTGCTCACTCTCTGCTCCCCTGTGATCCGTGTCTGCCCCCCAAGGTTGTTATCTGCCCACCCTGTGGTCGATCTCTGCCTTCCATGTGTTTGCTCTCTTCCCCCTCTCATGATAACTCTCTGCCCCCTGTCCTTGCTCTCTGCCTTCCATGTAGTCACTCTTTGCCCCCACTGTGGTCGCTATTTGCCACCCATGGTCACTTTGTGCCCCCCCCTCCGCACTCACTCCCATACAGTGGGATTAGGAACTGTGTGCAGGTGCAGTTCCTCATTCAGCAGGCTGCGGGGATTAAGCTGTGGGGTAATCTGAGCGGGTGCTGCAGGGTGAGTTGAGCGGGCTGTGGGGTGAGCTGAGTGGGCTGCAGGCGGCGGTTTCCTGGAGTTGGCGGCACCACTTGCGAATGGCATATTTGCACACCCATCACTTGGGTATGCAAATATGACTGCCCCGGTGGAAGTGATTGGGTACATCCGGACAAAAGTGGATGACAGACGTCATTTTGTAATTGCGTTAGTAGATTCGGTAATTATGCTTGGATGTGGTTACATTAAATGAAATAATACATACCCTTTAGCAGTACACAATAGATGTACTTCCAAATGTAGAAGAATGCACACACTAAGCTTTATATATTAGACTACTTGTAGAGCGTTGCTCGTGCATAGTAACTAACTGCTCTTATTCCTGTAAGCCTTGCTTCTCTCTGCTGAGATGTTTCAGTGGCCCTTGAAGAAGCAGCTCCTGTTACCATTTCTGTAAGCCTTGCCATGTACCAGGATGGGTGGTCCATGTACCAGGATGGGGGGGTCATACATACCAGGGTGGGGCCATGTACCAGATGGGGGCTAAGTACCAGGATGAGGGTAATGTACCATACCAGGATTGAGGCCATGTACCATGATGAGAGCAATATATACCAGGATGGGGGACCATACATCAGGATGGAGAACAATATACACAAGGATGGAGGACAAAAAATACCAGGATAGGGGCCATGCACCAGGATGGGACCATATTCACCAGAATAGGAAACCATATATACCAGGGTGGGGGCCATGTAACATGATGGGGGTCATGCATGAGGATGGGGGCCATGTAACAGGATTAGGGACCATGCACCTGGATAGGGGACCATATACACCAGGATGGGGGACCGTATATACAAGCATGTGCGCCATGTAACAGGATAAGGAGACGTACCAGGATGGGGGCCATGTACACCAAGATGGGGGCCATGTACCAGGCTGGGGAATTATATACACTGTACCAGGATGGGGCCATATATATCTGACCAATGTGCATGCATGCATGGGGGATGGTGGCAACATGTGTGCCAGGTGGCAGAGGCATGTGCACGGGGGGCCCAGGTCCAAATTTTGCACTGGAGCATATCGGACTCTAGTTACGCGTCTGCCCGCTGCCATCACTAAACTCCTTTGAACTCACTGCCGGATTGTAAGACATAGCTATGTCAAAATGAATCCATTATTACAGATAGGAAGAACTTTGCAATTTTGAACCCTATTAGAATACAATGCTTGGTTCCTCAAGACGCTAATTTCATCTAGTATCCATACCTTCTTATACACAATATTTTTTAATTCTCTTGGATGTTATATTTAGTAAATTAATTAATTTTTTTTATACGCTTTTCACCACTCGTTTGTAACTTGTGCTTTGTTCATAACAGGAAACATGGCTGAGCTGCTTCTTAACCTCCCCACCCATAAAAAAAGCATATCTAGTCTGCCAGATGGTGAAACTGGCATACTATAGCAAAACTGCAGAGGAACAATTTTGTTTTAAATGTATCATTGTTCTGTATCACTTTAATTGAAAAAAGTGCACATTCATGGTCTATATACAAAAGGAGAAAATGGGTAAAACAAGTTACGGTAGCTCTACTACAAAATCTAATTCTAATTATACCAACTAAATAAGGGCTTAATACAATAACACCAATTTTTTTATAAAAAATTAATATAACTAATCATTAATACAGAGTATTATGTGTATATTGAAAACAAATTCACACTTTTCTAAATAATATTGAGATAATGTTCATAATGTGATGCCTGTCAATTTGACTCACTCTTCATAGGATAGTGGCACACTAGCATATGCGTAATCAAAGCAATTTTGATGCATTACAGTCACGCGAGTGCTTAATGTGAATGACATGCGATAATTGTGCCCATAGACTTTACAGTGGCAAGTCTACTGTGATATACACTTGCAATTGCAGCATGCTGTGATTTTGTACGCAGTGAGAGTTCAACCAAAATGACCTGATTGTTTAACATTGGTCCTACTGCAATGTGAGATTTTTCATATAGCACTTGTGTTAGTTTGACGCTAGTGAGGCTTTACCCTCATTTACGTTTAAAGGGTTTATCCAGGACTTTAACGGTGATGACCTATTTATAGGTCATCTATGTCTGAAAGGTGAGGTCGCAACAACTGGCACACTCACCAATCAGCTGTCCCCAGTGCTGTCGCTGGCGTGAACTACTCAATAATAGAGCTGCACAGCACAGTGCTGTCAATGGAATAGTAGCTGTGGCCAGGTACTGCAAATCTGCCCCATTTTGAATAGGTCATCAATGATACAAAACCTGCTAAAAAAAATCTATTCTCTAGTACCCTCTCAAAGTTTTGCTATGCTAACATAATAGTTGTTTCTTTACTGTAAGAGTAAGGAGACTATGGATATGTTTAAAGAACAGTTGTCAGCCACAGGGGGCTGGATTTGCAAAAAATAGTAATTTCATTAATATGAAATGTTCCCTCAGCCTTAAGGTGCAAAGCACATTTGCAAAGCAGGGAGGGGGAGCAAAAACCTCAGACTATGATCACTGTTTTGCGCTGAGAGCGCTTCTATGGGTCCTATCATGCACCTTGCACTTAATGTAACCCACATTGCACATTAACCCTGCTGCTCTGCTTGGGTTTACTATACACTTATAATGGTCTGGTCATTTTTGACCAGACCACTTAAGGTCATTGATTTTTAGCTAATTTAAGTGTTTTATGTGAATACCTGTTGCATTATTATAATGTATGTGAACATGGTTGTTCATAAATAAGTGAAAAATGAAATAAAAAATATCAAATTCGGTCATTTTTGACCAAACAGAACAGAGGAGTTAAAGAAGAACTGATTAATCCTCCAGTGAGTTGCTGCATATTCTTTCTTGTGGTTAGATTAAGCTTTGATTTTATTCTGAACATTCTGTTAACTCATTGGACGAGATTAAAATAAATCTGAATACCTTTTTAGAAAGTAATTAATGATGATCAACATATTCAGGGATTTATGTTGATTGCTAAATTTGAAATTGTGAGGTATGTTTTCTAAAGAACATGCAGGAAAAAGTTGAACTAGACAGATTAAAGTGTTTTTTCTTCAAGTTTACTACTGTAAGTTACTAAGTGTAATATATGAAATCATGACATACCGTAATTTTCAAATTATAAAGTGCATTTTTTTCCCCTCCAAATTGGGGGGAAGACAGGGGTGTGTCATACAATCTGAATCTTTTATTAAAAAAAAAATCTTATCGAAGGAGAGGGGGTTGCAGTCATGGAACAGGCATGCCTGAGGAAGGATTCACAGGTCCACAGAGGGTTTAGGCAAAGTTGCGGGACAGGACATGCGTGCGAGTTGTGGCAGTGGCATGTTATGGGTGCCGCCATTTTCTATGTGCCTGGATTCATTCACGAGCTGCAACTGGTTGCTAGAGATTGAGACTTCCAGAAAATGGCTGCAGATCGCCAGCTTTGCCACTGCCCTCTGTGGACCCGTGAAACCTGCCTCTGGCACTTCTGCTCCATGCCTGCAACCCCCCCTCAGTAAGCCATGGTGGGTGGGGGGGCTATGTATGAGGATGGAGATATATATACACACCAGGATGGGGGATATATATACCAGGATGGGGAGGTCATGTACCAGGATGGTGGGTCTATATACCAGGATTGAGGGCCATATACCAGTATGGAAGGTCATGTACCAGGATGATGATATATATACCAGGATGTGGGACTATATACCAAAATGAGGGATAAATATACCAGGATGGGGGGCTATGTTCCAGAATGGGGGATATATATACCAGCATGGGTGGCCATGTACCTGAATGGAGGATCATTTACACTAGAATATATGCCATGATGGTGGGGGATATATACCGGGATGGGGCACATATATACCAGGATGGGGACATATATACCAGGTTGATGGACATAAATACTGATTGAACACTAGCTTTATAAGACGGACCCCATTTAACATTGAAAAAAAAAATTTCTCTTTTCCTTCCCCAAATTTGGGGTGTGTTTTATAATCCGGTGCGTCTTATAAAGTGAAAAATACGGAACATCCTCATCAAAGAAAAATCCATTCACATTTCTACAAAGTGACTTCTACCTTATTTATATAACTGTATATAACTACAAATAACATTAATAAAAGCTGACCATACACTAGTGATTTTAGCTAGACAAAATAGCAGATAACTATGAGGGAAAAGTCAATTATTAGAAGAAAGTGATGTTCCCGCCATTCATCAAATAAATAATAAGCTTTTTTCCAACATCTTAAAATTGCGACATTCTAAAATAAATCCAAAAAGATCTAATCCTTTCTCCTACGGCGTTTCATACATACCTATTTTTACAAGTCAATTATCGTCTAAATCAATCAAGGAGCACATTCTAAAAAGAAGCGCAGTACAAGTTTTCCTATAGGATTTACTTTTTGATTTATCAAAAAGAAAAACCTGCATCAAACTGACCTAGAAGTTGACCTTACAGCATTTGCACAACACGTTTTTCCTTGGAAAGTTTTGCATATTGCCCATTTCTTTGATACAATGAAAAGTGAATATCTTAACTTTAAGAATTTCTCAAAAGGTGAAGGAAACTTGAATATATTTAGTTTCTAGGCCAGATCCCGAGACAATTAGGCAATAAAGAATATCTAAATAAAAAGGATCAGCTATTATTTCTTCCTGCTCAGAAAGCGATATTTCATCTCCATCACAGTAAATATACCACTATAAACAAGTTTATCGTTCTCAAATGACTATATGATTTCATGAGCACAATCTGTATCTTGGTAGGTTAAACTTCTTAGTATTTGTATGGCATCAGATTTATGGCTTCCATTTCCCAGGCACTCAGTGTCTCAGACTACTTGGGATTCATGGAATCGTCTCGGCCTTACCTGATGTGCATTGCTAATGGCTGACAGAGAAAAGAGAAAATGACAAGGTGATTCGGCTTGATACCTCTTTACACTCAGCCATGAAAAAATAGCCCCTGTGGAACCAATTACTTTCTCTATCATTTGAAATTACCTGCCTCTATGAATTTCTTTTAAACCAAATTAGTGTTACACGTTATAATGACATATGAGTTTGATGTGTTTCAGGGCACGTTCCTACTGATTAGAAGTATAGTCTTAACTATGGGCAATACAATTCCTCTCAACATATAGCAAGAATACATTTTGGCATTGATTTGACTTGCTGACATGGAAGTGATTTATTAACATTAATGTGTTATATGCTTTCAGGATGCTCCCTCACATAATGTAGAACAAATTAGAAGAAGTAGAGAGGTAGTAGTTAAATAGTATATGTTTTAAAGGAATCAAATAAAATCAAATAAAAGTTTGATCTAATAAACAATATATTTGAACAAAAAACATACCTGTAAAATGCTGCAGCCACAGAAGCTGATTTGTGATGGGAACCAGCTCTACATACATACCGTATATACTCGAGTATAAGCCGACTTTTTCAGCCCTTTTTTTGGGCTGAAAAAGTCCCCCTCGGCTCATACTTGAGTCACTAACTTCACTAACTTCTGCCCTTCTGTTTGCTCCTCATCCTAGCTGTCCCCCAAAGCCCCCCACAACCCCCCTCGCCCCCGCTGCTTCCCTTCGGTCATTAGCAGGTAATCCCGCTCTCCTGCCAGTCTGATCTCTGATCCCTCCGCTGGCTGGGATGTGGTGCCTGGATTCCTCCGCCGCTGGCTGGAGCTGGGATGTGCTGCCTGGATCCCTCCGCTGCTGGCTGGGGCTGCGATGTGCTGCCTGGATCCCTCCGCTGCTGGCTGGGGCTGGGATGTGCTGCCTGGATCCCTCCGCCGCTGGCTGGGGCTGCGATGTGCTGCCTGGATCCCTCCGCCCTGCTCAAGCGATGTGCGGCTTGGATCCCTCCGCTGCATCGCCTCCGTAGTGATGTAGCGATGTGGCGGTCGGATCCCTCCGCTGCATCGCTCTGTCCCTGCACAGTGCACACACAAAAAAGTCCCCTGCGGCCAGACATTCACCTAATGCACAGTGTGGCCGCAGGGGACTTTAATTAGGGTACCATACTGTCCCAGTCTAAGGAAGGAGGTGAGGCACCATTAGAGTATAGGATTGTAAGTTTAGCATAATATAGCAGGGAAAAGAATAGTGAGGGAAAGATGAGCAGAGCAGGGGAGCTGTTTACTGTTTCTATTTGAAATAAAAGTTCAAAATTTTATTCGTATCTATTTTCATTTTTGAAATTTTTCAGTACCGGTAGTTGCTGCATTTCATACCTAGACTTACGCGAGTCAATAACTTTTCCCAGCTTTTGGGGGCAAAAGTAGGGGGGTCCGCTTATACACGGGTCGGCTTATACACGAGTATATATGGTACAATGTCCCCACATTCTCCTCCCTTTATTGCTATGTGTCACTCCCGCTTGCCTACTAAATTATCACTATTACTATTCTCAAGATTCAGGATTCCTTATTTTAACCTAGGTAAAAATTAAGAAAGGAATTGAGCCGCGGCCTATAACACCCATAAACAGCTTTCATTTTAATAATTGCATTGCAAACAAATGAAGGATACATTAATATCTGGATTTGATAAATGAACTTGATTTTGTTTTAAGAGGTGATGTTAAATCACATTTCCATATACAGCTTCCATTTATAACAAGATTAACTAGAAAAAGTATAGCTGTGAGCTATTTGTTAGCCGCAGTGATCATTCACGTTTTATAATGTGACTGTGCACTATGATCTCAGTGAGGCGCCCCTGCGGCCTGGCTGCCACAAGTGGTATTCTATGTAATATCTTGCAATTTCATATCTGGAGAGAAGTGAAGATCCCTCTGCTGGAAAATCCTCATATATCCAACATTTCCAAACTCCAATCAGAGAGTGCAGGGTGGCAGAGATCCACCTTAGGTCAGATCCCACTTATGGTTGGAGGGAGGAGTTAGGATAGCGAGAGGTAGGAAACAGGAGCTGTTCCAGACTGGATATTAGGCCATGAGGCCGACTGGTCGCATCTGCTGCCAGCCCTGAGTGGCCGGGCAGAGGAAGAAAGTTGGAACCAGGCCCTAAGTGGTCGGGTTTCCAGGACCTAGCCACAGAACCTGTAGACTATTGGATTTAATGTCCAGTAGCCACCCTTGTGGGTCCTTCAATGTCACAATGAGAGTCAGAGGACTGAAGCAGTCACTCACAGGGTTTCGCATTACCTGCTTGGCTGGAGGGTAGCCACAGGCCAGAGGGATCTCGAGGACCCATAGAGGAAGCAGTGACCTTGGAATAGAAGTCAGCAGGAAGGTCAATACACCTTATTCCAGCAGAAACGAACTTTAGCTCTCTCTGGACTGGCTGAGCCATCTACCTGGTTTTGCACGTGTCCTGGCTGTATCTACTCACTTACAGTAAAAGGCAAAGGGCCAAAGTGACTGACTGCTGTGCCCTATTTCACTTTGCAACTCTCCTCTGCTCCTCTGAATTACTACCATTGTCATCCATCAACTACACCTTCAGGGCCTTCCTCTGCTGATGGAGGTATTCTACCACACTGGTATTCCACCTAACACTGGGGGCTAAATATGCAATGCTGACTACCTAGTGGCCACAATAGCCTGAGCTGGCTTCACAAACTCTCTTTTATTATTTTCACTTGTTCTTAACTTTTCCCAATTTTTATCTTCCCTTTTTCAACGATTGCCAGTCTACAGCACTGGGTCAGCTACCAGGATCTAGACTGACCGGCCCAGTAGCTGAGTGTAGCCAGCCCTTGCGGCAATACATCAGGATGTCATGGGACATTGTGCCTGTGGATTACAACAGATTTGCAGGAGTGTTTTGGGGGTTAATAAATTGGAAAAAGACTGTTTTTTTATTTGCTATTTTAGAATAAAGGATTTTTCTCCATGTTTTGTGTTTATTTTTTTCTACTTACACGATCAGTAATGAGGGGTCTCATAGACACCTCTCCAATCCTATTCCAGGGTTTCGTGGTAGCTTTAATTTTTTGTCAACTCACAACTGTCATTAACACCTTCAATTACCCCATATGCCACCATACCTGGGTATCAATATACAGGGAAACTTCACACCATTTTTTTTAAATTATTTATTTATTTTTACACTCACCCTGACTTTTTTTTTTTAAGACTAGATGGATCCGTCAAACCTGAACATATGCCCATCTTTACTTACTAGTTCTATGGTCTCTTGGTCAGAAGATAGGTGTTGATCATTTGACATCAATTGTGTCTGCCACTTGATTCTCTCAACTATTTTTGTATAGCTTCTTGATAACTCAACTTGCTTCTCCAAATTTCATATTACTCCAGTATAACAGTATCAACACCCATTTAACTACTACTACTTTTCTGATTTCCAATTCTGACGTAACCTTGACCATTAGTAGTGGCAGAGATGGACACCTACTCTATTCCATAGCTAGTGACAACAATATTTTCTAGACGTAACTTAAAAGGGTTGGGTACTACTTTAGAAGTCTCCTCCATGGCAGCAAACTGCCAAAGATACATTATTTTTGTTTTCTTAAATCCTTGTGTAATCTGAGATCTTTTCCTAGTTATATGATCTCTACCTGAGAATCCTCTGACTTTCTGTGCTGTAACGTCAGATTCTGCCTCATTTTTTGGCTCTGGAAAGTGACGTGATATCACAGTAATGTGACTTTCATGCTATGTGGGTGGTTGGAGCTCTATTCAGCAGAGCTCAGTTACTACCTCTCTGCATACAGCAGCAGACACAGCTTTTCCCTCTAAAAAAACCTACAAAATTGCACTCTATTTAAGTAGTGTAAGTGAATTACTGATGCAAGAGAGTATTTAGTGAATGGAAAGACCACGATTGATAATTTATTCAAGTACTTTATTTAATCAAAGTGCAGGTGATTTGGGGTGACTGCTCCTCTCCTTGTGCATCTGCACCATCATTCTAAACTTTTCCCACCCCCTGTAGGGCTGTCCTTAGATAGAAAATTTTTTGTATCTTGTAAGAAATGATCTGCTTAAACTGAGTGATAAATTGCATTGTGATAATCTCTCGGCGAGTCAACAATGATCAACAATCAATTCTTTGCAGAGATGAAAGGATGTGGCCATTAAACCAACCAACAAGGGCGGGAATGTGGTGATACGGATGGTGCAGATCAGGGCCGGCGTCTGCACCTGGTGCACCTGGTCATGTGCTGGGGCCCTGAAGTGCCTGGGGTGCCCAAGCCATCTGCTGCAGGACAGCATCCCATGCCATGTTTCCTCCGAAGGCTGTGGGCCCCTGGGTGCTGTGTATGTGCCCCTAACAGCAGGCCCCTGGGAGCACCCTGTGTGCTGCGCCTCCCCCCCCCCGCTCTACCTGTGGCAGACACGATATCACAATGCCTATCTGCACTGAGTCGGGAGCTGATCTCTATGATCTCCAGCACTTCCTGCAGGAGACCATAAAGTTCTGCTCTGACCCGGCTCAGTGCAGACAGGCATTGTGATATTGCATCTGCCACACAGGCTAGGAGGGAGAGCGGGATGGGCCGCCACAGCACACAGGGGGCCCCCATGTCTGGAACAAATACACAGCACCCAGGGGCCATAGCAGAGTGCACTGCACACCACTGCTCTGCAGAGTATGTCCAGTGATCTGCTGTGTCCAGTGCTCTGCTATGTGTCCATTGCTGTGAAGTGTGTCCAGTGCTCTGTACAGTATTTCCAGTACTCTGCAGTATATCCAATGCTCTGCTTTGTGTCCAGTGCTCTGCTTCATGTCCAGTGCTCATACTGGAGTATGTTAAGTGCTGTACGTACAGTGCTTTGGTGTGTCCAGTGCTCTGCAGTGTCCAGTTCTCTGCAGTGTTCAGTGCTCTGCAGTGTGTCTAGTGCTCTGCTGCATCCAGTGCTCTGCAGTGTGTCCCATGCTCTGCAAGTGTGTCCAGTACTCTGCACAGTATGTCCAGGGCTTTGCAGTGTGTCCAGTGCTCTGTGTGTTTCCAGTGCTCTGCTGTTTGTCCAGTGCTCAGCAGAGTGTGTCCAGTGCTCTGCTGTGTCTAGTGCTCTGCAGTGGGTCCAGTGCTCTGTTGTGTGTACAGTGCTCTGCACAGTATGACTAGTGCTCTGCAGTGTGTCCAGTGCTCAGTAGAGTATGTCCAATGCTCTGCTGTGTATCCAGTGCTCTGCTGTGTGTCCAGTGATCTGCAGTGCGTTCAGTGCTCTGCTGTGTGTCCAGTACTCTTCACACTATGTCCAGTGCTCTGTAGTGTGTCCGGTGCTCTGCAGAGTGTGTCCAGTGCTCTGCAGAGTGTGTCCGTTGCTCTGCACAGTATTTCTGGTGCTCTGCAGATTGTGTGCGGCGCTCTACAGAGTGTGCCCGGCACTCTGCAGACTGTGTCTAGTGCTCTGCAGATTGTGCCCGACTCTCTTCAGAGTGTGTCCAGTGCTCTGCAGAGTGTGTTGGATACTCTGTTGTGTGTCCAGTGCTCTGAGGTGTGTCCAGTGCTCTGCAGTGTGTCCAGTGCTCTGCACAGTATGTTCAGTACTCTAAAACACAATTCCCTATTATATACTGTCACTCCTAAAAGGACATATACTTCAACAGAAGAAGGAGTAAAAACCCCTTCTCTATAGGAATGATTTCAAGAAATTATTTCAAGATACAAATAAATTTCAGATTCTTTATTCATATTTCATAATTTCATATAGTAAAATATTAAAATAGAGTATTCCCTCTTAAGGGATCCATATATTACAGCAACAGTAGCATATATTACATAGTACAAATAAATGCTCAATTAACAAATCATCTTATTGCCACAGTATAACATATGTCATCTGCTATATCAACTAATGGCAGGATTCAATGGACATAGGACACCTAAAGGCAGGAGCTATCAACTTAATCCTCATACTTCTTAAACAACCAGTAACCTAAATATCAACAAAGCCACAGGTGTCTCATTCACTATCTCTGAGGAGTTCTAAGTAAGCTATCACAGCCTCCCTGATAATCCAATCTGTAAACTGTCCAGATCCCTTAATGAATGTTAATGGTGCCATCACACAGCATGATCTGGCCAGCGATGTCGGAAGCGATGCGCGGGTGCCCGCTCGATTCCGACATCGCTGGCCAGCTGTCACACAGCATCGCTGCGGCAGGCGAAATCGCAGCGATGCGGGCGGTGACATCGCTCGCTGGGCTGGGCTCAGCCCAGCAAACGATCCGCAGCAACGCTGCGGTATAGGCTGGATCGCCGCCGACATCGCTCTGGCGATGTCACACGGCGCGATCCAGCCTTATCGCAGGTTCTTCCCGTAAACCTGTCAACCTGTGACCAGCGAAAAAAAGGCAATCGCGCCGCTCGTTTACACAGTGCGACGTCGCTAGCGACATCGCTGATATGTCACTTTTTCGGCGATGTCGCTAGCGACGTCGCCAGGTGTGACGGCACCTTAAGGCACGTACCTGATCTTGCCGCTGTGCTGTAGTTACGGTCCCTTCTCCCCTACGTCCGTTTGGTGCGAAACGGATGTAGAATTTGAAATTTATTTGTATCTTGAAATAATTTCTTGAAATCATTCCTATAGAGAAGGGATGTTCAGTACTCTGCAGTGTGTCCAGTGCTCTGCATGGTGTGTCTGGTGCTCTGCTGTGTGTGTGCAGTGCTCTGCTGCGTGTGTTTGGCGCTCTACAGATTGTGTCCGGTGCTCTGCAGAGTGTGTCCGGTGCTCTGCAGAGTGTGTCCAGTGCTCTGCAGAGTGTGTCCAGTAGTCTGTTGTGTGTCCAGTGCTCTGAGGTGTGTCCAGTGCTCTGCAGTGTGTCCAGTGCTCTGCACAGTATGTCCAGTACTCTGCAGTGTGTCCAGTGCTCTGCAGAGTGTGTCTGTTGCTCTGCTTTGTGTGTCCAGTGCTCTGCTGCATGAGTCTGGTGCTCTACAGATTGCGTCCAGTGATCTGAAGAGTGTGTCCGGTGCTCTGCAGAGTGTGTCCGGTGCTCTGCAGAGTGTTTCTGGTGCTCTGCAGAGTGTGTACGGCGCTCTGCAGATTGTGTCCGGTGCTCTGCAGAGTGTGTCCAGTGCTCTGCACAGTATTTCCGGTGCTCAGCAGATTGTGTCCGGTGCTCCGCAGAGTGTGTCCAGCGCTCTTCAGATTGTGTCCTGTGCTCTCCAGAGTCTGTCCAGTGCTCTGCACAGTATTTCCGGTGCTCTGCAGATTGTGTCCAGCACTCTGCAAAGTGTGTCTGGTGCTCTGCAGATTGTGTCCAGTTCTCTGTTGTGTGTCCAGTGCTCTGCAGTGTGTCCAGTGCTCTGCACAGTATGTCCACTACTCTGCATTGTGTCCAGTGCTCTGCAGAGTGTGTCTGTTGCTCTGCTGTGTGTGTCCAGTGCTCTGCAGAGTTGTCCAGTGCTCTGCAGAGTGTGTCCGGTGCTCTGCAGAGTGTGTACAGCGCTCTGCAGAGTGTGTCCAGCGCTCTGCAGAGTGTGTCCAGTGCTCTGCAGAGTGTGTCCAGTGCTCTGCACAGTATTTCTGGTGCTCTGCAGATTGTGTCCAGCACTCTGCAAAGTGTGTCTGGTGCTCTGCAGATTGTGTCCAGTGCTCTGCAGAGTGTGTCCAGTGCTCTGCAGAGTGTGTCCAGTGCTCTGCAGAGTGTGTCCAGTGCTCTGCACAGTATGTCCACTACTCTGCAGTGTGTCCAGTGCTCTGCAGAGTGTGTCTGTTGCTCTGCAGAGTGTGTCCAGTGCTCTGCAGAGTGTGTCCAGTGCTCTGCAAAGTGTGTACAGTGCTCTGCAGAGTGTGTCCGGCGCTCTGCAGAGTGTGTCCAGTGCTCTGCAGAGTGTGTCCAGTGCTCTGCACAGTATTTCCGGTGCAATGCAGATTGTGTCCGGTGCTCTGCAGAGTGTGTCCAGCGCTCTGCAGAGTGTGTCCAGTGCTCTGCACAGTATTTCCGGTGCAATGCAGAGTGTGTCCAGTGCTCTGCAGAGTGTTTCCGGTGCTCTGCATAGTATTTCCAATGCTGTGCAGATTGTGTCCGGTGCTCTGCAGAGTATGCCCAGAACTCTGCAGAGTGTGCCCAGCACTCCGCAGAGTGTGTCTGGTGCTCTGCAGATTGTGTCCGGTGCTCTGCAGAGTGTGTCCAGTGCTCTGCAGAGTGTGTCCAGTGCTCTGCAGTGTGTCTAGTGCTCTGCACATTATGTCCAGTACTCTGCAATGTGTCCAGTGCTCTTCTGTGTGTGTCCGGTGCTCTTCTGTGTGTGTCTGGTGCTCTGCTGTGTGTGTCCAGTGCTCTGCTGTGTGTGCCTGGCGCTCTGCTGTATGTGTCTGGCGCTCTGCAAAATGTGTCTGGTGCTCTGCAGAGTATGTCCAGTGTTTTGCAAATCATGTCTAGTGCCTACTGTGTGCCCACTGCTCTGTAGATCATGTAATGTGTCCAATGCTCAGCCTTTCTGTTGCAGTTGTGTGCATGTGATGGGCAGGGGCTGCAGAGCATTGCATCCCACCCCATCAGCCCTGCTCTGTGCACTGGCTGCTGCCTTGTGCTGAGCAAAGGTGTAGACTGAAGGACTCTGCTGCCACTGGTGGGCTCTGCTGTCTGTGCTCTGCCATCCAGTGTTCTTTGCTGTCACTGTGTTCTGCTGTCAGTGTGCTCTGCTGTCTGTGCTCTGCTGTCCGGTGTGCTTTGCTGTCACTGCAACAGAACAATAGCTGTGCAAATGGCCAATGGTGTGGTTTTCTTGCTGCGGATAAGGTGTGTTTTTGTTTTAATTTATGTTGCAGACTCCACCAAATTAATGTTTCTGGGAGAGAAGGAGATGAAGAAAGAGAAAAAGAGAGCATGCGAGTGCACAGAAAGGAAGGAGATGGTGGAGAGAGACAGTGTAATACAGGGAGACAGACACAGAGAGGGAAAACAGCGCATGGGGGAGAGACATCACACAGCGAAGATACAGACACAGGGGAGAGACAGCACACAGGAGGAGACAGGCACAGAGTGGGGGAGAAAGCGCACAGGGGAGACAGGCACAGAGAGGTGAGACAGCACACACAGGGGAGAGACATTATACAGGGGAAAGATAGCATACGGGGGGAGACAGGCACAGTGCAGAGAGACACAGCGCACAGGGGAAGACAGGCTCAGAGAGAGATTTTATTTCTGTGGATAGTAATTATATATATATATATATATATATATATATATATATATATATACTAGATTAAGGCCCGATGCTATCACATCAGGAGGGTTGGATTGCGCCACATCCAAGATGGCATCCGGAAAGTCTTGCTAGACTTCCAGAACGCCATCTTAGATGTGGTGCGATCCAACATGTCGGGCAGGAAGTGTCGCGAGACTTCCCATCCGTCATCTTCGATCTCGCGAGATCCAACATGGCAGGCGGGTAGTCTCGCGAGAAATCATCGTCGAGGATGGATGTCACCAGACGGGGCAGATCCAACATCATGGGATGGGATGCTGGTGGAGAAGATCAGATGTCGGCGGCGGCGTGCAGGAAACGATCAGATGTCGGCGGTGTGTTAGCGGACGGGTGTCGGTGAGTATACATGTCGGCGTGAGAGTACATGGGGGTATAAGTGTGGGGGCATGAGTGTGAGACTGTACAGAGAGGGGGGGGTGTATGTGAAGTGGCCAGGGGATCGCGTGTGTGGGGAGGTGCAGAAAGAGAGGGGGGTGTGGTGAGGAGTGTGATGGTGTGTCAGTGGAGATTGTGAGGCACAGCAGAGCCCCGCTACCGCCAAAGGTCGGCCATCTTGGATCACCCGCGATGGGTGTACAGGCAGCTTCTGTCACGGATGTGACGTAGCAATACCGTTACATACTGACAGAAGTTGGCTTAGGGCTTTTATTATAATAGATAGAATACATACAGCAGTAGCGGTGTGCAGCAGTGCCAGTGTCCAGGAGGAGACAGCAAGCGGGTGCGGGCAGGTGGGGGTCGGGGAACAGCGGGCAGAAGGGGCTGGGGAACAGTGGCCATGTGCAGGCAGGAGGGGGCCGAGGAAGAGCGGCCGGGTGCGTGCAGGAGTAAATGGGGGACAGTGGTCGGATGTAGGCAGGAGGGAGGCAGGGAGACAGCGACCGGGTGCGGGCAGGAGGGGGCCAGGGGGATAGTGGCCAGGTGTGGGCAGGAGGGGACCGGGGAACAGCGTCCATGTGCGGACAGTAGGGGGCGGGGGGTGCCTTCCTGGCCGCACCCGGCCGCTGTCCCATGGCCCTCTCCTACCCGCAGCAGAGTGCTTAGCAGAGTATACGGCGACTCAGTGGTTAGCAGAGTTTAGGGCGGCTCAGTGGTTAGCAGAGTATACGGCGGCTGAGTAGTTAGCAGAGTATAAAGAGGCTCAGTGGTTAGCACAGTATACGCTGGCTCAATAGTTAGCACTGTATACGAAGCCTCAGTGGTTAGCACTGTATGGTGGCTCAGTGGTTGGCACTGTATATGGTGGCTCAATAATTAGAGCAGTAATGTGGCTCAGTGATTAGCATTGTATACGGTGACTCAGTGGTTAGCACTCTATGTTGGCTAAGTGGTTGGCACTGTATATGGTGGCTCAATAATTAGAGCAGTAATGTGACTCAGTGGTTAGCACTGTATACGGTAACTTGGTGATTAGCACTGTATGGTGCCTCAGTGGTTAGCACTGTATAAGGTGGCTCAGTGGTTAGCACAGTATAAGGTGGCTGAGTGATTAGGACTGTATGGTGGCTGAGTGTTTAACACTGTATACGGTGAGTCAGTGGTTAGCACTTTATGGTGGCTCAGTGGTTAGCAGTGTATATGGTGGCTCAGTGGTTAGCACAGTATGGTGGCTCAGTGGTTAGCACTGTACGGTGGCTCAGTGGTTAGCACTGAACGGTGGTTCAGTGGTTAGCACTGTACGGTGGCTCAGTGGTTAGCACAGTACAGTGGCTCAGTGGTTAGCAGTGTGTATGGTGGCTCAGTGGTCAGCACTGTATGGTGGCTCAGTGGTCAGCGGAGGACGGAGGGCAGAGTTGTCAGCGGAGGCCGGGGGCAGAGTGGTCAGCGGAGGCCGGGGGGGCAGAGTGGTCAGCAGAGGCCGGGGGGCAGAGTGGTCAGTGTAGGCCGGGGGGGCAGAGTGGTCAACGGAGGCTGAGGGGGGGCAGAGTGGTCAGCTGAGGCCAGGGGGGGGCAGAGTGGTCAGTGGAGGCCAGGGGGCAGAGGTGGCCAGCAGAGGCCGGGGTGGGGCAGAGTGGTCAGCGGGGGCCGGGGGGGCAGGGTGGTCAGCGGAGACCGGGGGGCAGAGTGGTCAGCGGAGGCCGAGGGGGGGCAGAGTGGTCAGCGGAGGCTGGGGAGGGCAGAGTGGTCAGTGGAGGCCAGGGGGCAGATTGGTCAGTGGAGGGTGGGGGGGCAGAGTAGTCAGCGGAGGCCGGGGGGGCAGAGTGGTCAGCGGAGGCCAGGGGGGGCAGACTGGTCAGTGTAGGCCGGGGGAGGGGTGGGCAGAGTGGTAAGCGGAGTACGGGGGGGGCAGAGTGGTCAGCAGAGGCTGGGGGAGGGCAGAGTGGCAGCGACATACTCACTTACATGGTGAAACCAAGATGGCGGCCGGAAAATCTCGCAAGAGTTCCCGGCTGCCATCTTGGTTTCACCCTGTGCACAGCGACGACATTAATGATGGCGGCCGGGAAGTCTCGCGAGGCGAGACTTCGCGGCCGCCATCTTACCTGTTACAGCTGTGCACAGGGCGATACCAAGATGGTGGCCGGAAACTCTCGCAAGAGAATTTCCGGCCGCCATCTTGGTTTCGCTATTTACGGGGCGGCGACATCGAAGATGCAGACGGAGGAGGGAGGACAGAGGACGGAGGATGGGTGCCATGGAGTGGTAAGTATAATAGCAGAGGGGCAGAGCTGGACATCCAATGGGGTGGAGGGGCAGAGGAGCAGTGTAGCCTCGGTAGTGGGGCATTGAAAGTCCCCACTACCAAGTAAGCGGCGGCCATATTAGTGAGGGACAATCATCCCCTAAACCAGCTTCAGTCGGATGTGACGTCATAAACGTTACATAGTGGGGAATTATTATATAGGATATATGTATTATGGTTCACAACATATATATATATATATATATTATATTTAATATATGTAGAAAAAATAGCCGCACTCACTCACTGAACTTATACTGTTGTAATGCCAGCAACACCGAGTAACTGCAATTAAGAGTCACGCGTGTGACAGTGCCGATCCTGAGTTAGAAGTGCTTGTGTCCAGTATTATCTGCATTTTTTTAATATATATATATATATATATTTAATTTATATATAGTTGTGGCCAAAAGTATTGACACCCCTGCAAGTCTGTCAGTTAATACTCAGTTTCTTCCTGAAAATGATTGCAATCACAAATTCTTTGGTATTATTATCTTCATTTAACTTGTCTTAAATGAAAAAACACAAAAGAGAATGAAGCAAAAAGCAAAACGTTGATCATTTCACACAAAACTCCAAAAATGGGCCAGACAAAAGTATTGGCACCCTCAGCCTAACACTTGGTTGCACAACCTTTAGCCAAAATAACTGCGATCAACCGCTTCTGGTAACCATCAATGAGTTTCTTATAATGCTCTGCTGGAATTTTAGACCATTCCTCTTTGGCAAACTGCTCCAGGTCCCTGATATTTGAAGGGTGCCTTCTCCAAACTGCCATTTTTAAATCTCTCCACAGGTGTTCTATGGGATTCAGGTCTGGACTCTGCTGGCCACCTTAGAAGTCTCCAGTGCTTTCACTCAACCCATTTTCTAGTGCTTTTTGAAATGGGTTTTGGGTCATTGTCCTGCTGGAAGACCCACGACCTCTGAGGGAGACCCAGCTTTCTCACACTGGGCCCTACATTATCCTGCAAAATTTGTTGGTAGTCTTCAGACTTCATAATGCCATGCACACGGTCAAGCAGTCCAGTGCCAGAGGCAGCAAAGCAACCCCAAAACATCAGGGAACCTCCGCCATGTTTGACTGTAGGGACCGTGTTCTTTTCTTTGAATGCCTCTTTTTTTTTCCTGTAAACTCTATGTTGATGCCTTTGCCCAAAAAGCTCTACTTTTGTCTCATCTGACCAGAGAACATTCTTCCAAAACGTTATAGGCTTTCTCAGGTAAGTTTTGGCAAACTCCAGCCTGGTTTTTTTATGTCTCGGGGTAAGAAGTGGGGTCTTCCTGGGTATCCTACCATACAGTCCCTTTTCATTCAGAAGCCGACGGATAGTACGAGTTGACACTGTTGTACCCTCGGACTGCAGGGCAGCTTGAACTTGTTTGGATGTTAGTCGAGGTTCTTTATCCACCATCCGAACAATCTTGCGTTAAAATCTCTCGTCAATTTTTCTTTTCCTTCCACATCTAAGGAGCTTAGCCACAGTGCCATGGGATTTAAACATCTTGATGACACTGCACACGGTAGACACAGGAACATTCAGGTCTTTGGAGATGAACTTGTAGCCTTGAGATTGCTCATGCTTCCTCACAATTTGGTTTCTCAAGTCCACAAACAGTTCTTTGGTCTTCTTTCATTTCTCCATGCTCAATGTGGTACACACAAGGAGACAGGACAGAGGTTGAGTCAACTTTAATCCATGTCAACTGGCTGCAAGTGAGATTTAGTTATTGCTAACACCTGTTAGGTGCCACAGGTAAATTACAGGTGCTGTTAATTGCACAAATTAGAGAAGCATCACATGATTTTTCTAACAGTGCCAATACTTTTGTCCACCCCTTTTTTATGTTTGGTGTGCAATTATATCCAATTTGGCTTTAGGACAACTCTTTTTGTGTTTTTTCATTGAAGACAAATTAAATGAAGATAATAATACCAAAGAATTTGTGATTGCAATCATTTTCAGGAAGAAACTGAGTATTATCTGACCGAATTGCAGGGGTGTCAATACTTTTGGCCACAACTGTATGCCACATTCGTGTGCAGTCCCTGTGGCATCGGTGCTGCAGGTGAAAAACGGACATGCCGTCGTGTGGAGCACATGGACACACATCTGCTCCACAAATGATGAATAATGGATATGTGAAGGGGGCCCTGGGGGATCATGTGTGCCCGTATGTCTGTGCCTCCGGCATGTGTCGGCACGGACCGCATATGTGCCAGAGGTACGGATGTGTGCAAGAGGCCTGAAACACATGGAAACCAAAAGGAACACAAGCTCCTTGGCTAAACACGGAGGTGTGAAGATCCCTATTATGTAACTCTAACATACGTGTGAAGATGTATCACTGACGTGTCAAAATGGACACCTCCAGAACAAGAGGCAAGGATGTGTGAAAGAGGCCTAAGTAATGAAAATTAGATTACTCAAAATAAAGAAATAGATCATTCTAGGCTAATTTCACTATACACTTGGAAAACTGGGCAAGGGAAATACATAAACTTCTATTAGAAATAATATTTTTATCCAAACTCAAGACTTCCTGGACTGTTCCCTGATAAAATTCTTACATTTGTTTTGTTTTCATCTTTCCAAGATACTTGTGATGCAAAGTTCATGGTGTTGAGATACTGTATGTGCCTGCATTGTTTTTATTGCTTCACTGTCACATTTTTTAAGTGACCCTGTTTGTTTATTCACAAAATAAAACATTTTCTTTAGAATTGCATTTTTTATACTACAAAGGTTATAATTTCCTTTTTATGTAGAGTCATATGTTATACAGCGAATGTATTAATAAAAATGCAGCCCTGGGACGAAAGCCACATAATGAAATGTTGTCATTTGCAATGTGGCATCTATAGCATATGCCCAATAATTATATCTACAATGTGTTTGTGCCAGGAGGCAGAGAAAAGACTTTTTTTTGTAAATCGAACAATGCAGAAACAATGTTAACACTTTTCACCCTGAAACAAAAAGAGCATTCAATCCAATATGTCTGCAAATAAAATGATAGTCGGGACATAAAACCAATCTTTCAGTTAGAATTCATTGCAACATCTTTAAAGCAATGACCCATAGAGGCAATGATAACAAAGATGTAGAAATGGGAATTAAATTAACTTTAAACAAATACAGCTCACAAGGTCAATGAACGACTGGTTTTGGATGACTAGAGATTTGCTTAAAACCAGCTCTCATCTGCAGAATGTAACAACTTAATATAGAATGTCATGTAGCTGTCCGTGCACTGAATAAGCTAATTTCACATATCAATTTTCCATGAGCCGAGACAAGAAAAGGAAGAAATTCAACAAGCAGATAAAGAGGATTTTAGATTAACATATGTAAAATCCTTTTACCTGCTTTTTAATACCAATGAAACATGGCAATGTATCTTGTAATAGAATTATAATACATACATCCATTTTAAATATTTCCAAGTTTTGTTTAAGGAGCAGATACTTTTTCTGCGCATATTAAGTATATTGCAACGGAGAAACTTTCATCCATTTTTTTATTTTACTCATATTCTTGTATGTTATACTGTAAAATAGTGGTGGGTGAACTCGTGGATGTTCAGGTTTGGCGGACCAACTAGACTTTTTTAAAGTCCAAGTTTGGAGTCAAACGTGCTTCGAACTTGACCAGTCGACGCGTTTCGACTGCACTAAGCAGTCTTACTCATGTCATGAGGAATGACTGCTTAGTTCTGTCGAAACGCGTCGACTGGGTCATGTCGACCACGTAAATTTTTCTTTTGTATGCACTATATTTTCTTTTGAAAAGGAAGTCCAGTCTGTCAAGCAGACTCCAATCTTTTATATCATTCTAATTGGTATCGGAATCTGGATCTAGAAAAGACATATGCGCACCCATGGCACATAACAGCACTGCTACACACACATCAGTGTTGTCTACCGATCAAAATCAAGCAAGCAGTTATATTCAGAGATACAATAGCCACATGGAAGGAAGTTAGAAGGAAGCCAAAGCATCATAGAGAATATCCAAGGACATGCCAATTTGGACTCACCCTGTACTATTGAACTTGGGGAGAATAGCCTATTGAGGGAGTGTAGAAGGAAAGGGATTTGACAATATCACATTTACTACACAGAGAGTAGAAAAGGTGGGTGAAGATAATAGACAAATAAATATGTGTTAGACAAAGAAGAAAGCTCCAATATGCACAAATGAAGAGGACACAGAGTAGGAAGAAGTGAGGAGAATGATATGGACAATCTATTATTTGCAACCGTGGGCAGACTAACAATCACAACATTATACAAAAGATTTAGAGAGGCTGACCATTAAAAGACAGAACAAGTATTAAAGGATGGTCAGGCAATTAGGAGGATAGGTGGAGACATAGGGACAAAATCTTTAGTCACTGGAAACTCTAAGGAAGAATGTTGAGTAAGATGTGGAGAGCTCTTACTTTAAAATCTTGCATAGTGTGATCATGGCCTCTAAGTCTCAGCATCAATAAGAAGTCGCATGACACACTGCCAGAAATATAGACTCAAAGATGCAGATCTATTATTCCATGGGCTATGGGGATGCTTGAAGGTTAGAAACTTGTGGGAAAAAGTAAGACAATTAATGAAAGACCTATGGGGTAGAGACATACTGCTAGAACCTCTCACATATTTTTTTAATTTTTGGGAAGAGAGGAAGTGGGTATGGTGAGGCTCCCGTCACTATTTCATACGCTGGTTTTAATAGTCAAAAGATGCATACTGAGACAGTTGTTGCAAGAATAGGCGCCAAGCATTCAAGAAATAATGAACCAAGCCAAACATTCAGTACAGGGTATGCCATTTATATGGATGCACCTAAATATAATGGGAATGGTTGGTGAGATCAACTTCCTTTTGTGGCACATTAGTATATGGGAGGGGGAAAACTTTTCCAGATGGGTGGTGACCATGTGGCCATTTGAAGTTGCCATTTTGGATCCAAATTTATTTTTTTCAATCGGAAGAAGGTCATGTCACACATCAAACATATTGAGAATTTCATAGCAAAAACAATGGTGTGTTTGGTTTTAACGTAACTTTAATATTTCATGAGTTATTAACAAGTTTATGACCACTTATAAAATGTGTTCAAAGTGCTGCCCATTGTGTTTGATTGTCAATGCAACCCTCTTCTCTCACTCTTGACACACTGATAGCAACTCCACAGAAGAAATGCTAGCACAGGCTTCCAGTATCCGTTGTTTCAGATGCTGCACATCTCGTATCTTCACAGCATAAACAATTGCCTTCAGATGAGTGATGAGAAAAACTTTATTGTGAATGATGAAGGTAACAAACAAAACCAGGCTATTGGTCTGACACTAAACCCCAGTGGATAGATCCCTCCAAGACTGTTGGAACACAAAAATTGATGGTATGCTGTGGTATATGGGCTACAAAGATAGTGGGGACATGCTTCATCAGTGAAAAGCTCAATGCCACTGGATATCTGAAATTGCTACATGATTCAGATATCAATAATATGCCCCGTCACACACAATGGTGGGGCCACTATCAGTTTCGTGGAGTATTACCAAAAAAACTAGTCAGGTGCAGTCATGGCCAAAAGTATTGACACCCCTGCAATTCTGTCAGATAATACTCAGTTTCTTCCTGAAAATGATTGAAATCACAAATTCTTTGGTATTATTATCTTCATTTAATTTGTCTTCAATGAACAAACACAAAAAGAATTGTCCTAAAGCCAAATTGGATATAATTCCACACCAAACATAAAAAAGAGGGTGGACAAAAGTACAGTCATATGAAAAAGTTTGGGCACTCCTCTTAATCTTACTCTTTTTGTTTTGTTTAAAATTGTTTTTTTGCAGCAGCTATTTCAGTGTGATATATATAATAACTGATGCACACAGTGATATTTCAGGATTGAAATGAGGTTTATTGTACTAACCGAAAATGTGAAATATGCGTTATTTCAAAATATGACAGGTGGCAAAGTATGGGCACCCTTCTGATTTTCATGATTTGAATACTCCTAACTACGTTTTACTGACTTACTGCCAGAAGTGGCAGGCCAACAAAAATATCAGAAAGGCAGAAAAGAAGAATGGTGAGAACAGTCAAGAACAATCCACAGACCACCTCACAGTGACCTGTTTAGAATCTAGATTAAAAAGGAGACACAAAAGGCCCAAATGGGTCTTATCGTTTAGCTAAGATGAATTTCCCATGAGTACAGTTGTGGCAAAAAGTATTGACTCCCCTGCAATTCTGTCAGATAACACTCAGTTTCTTCCTGAAAATGATTGCAATCACAAATTCTTTGGTATTATTATCTTCATTTAATTTACCTTCAATGAAAAAACACAAAAGAGAATGACGCAATAAGCAAAACATTGATCATTTCACACAAAACTCCAAAAATGGGCCAGACAAAAGTATTGGCACCCTCAGCCTAATACTTGGTTGCACAACCTTTAGCCAAAATAACTGCGATCAACTGCTTCCAGTAACCATCAATGAGTTTCTTACAATGCTCTGCTGGAATTTTAGACCATTCTTCTTTGGCAAACTGCTCCAGGTCCCTGATATTTGAAGGATGCCTTCTCCAAACTGCCATTTTTAGATCTCTCCACAGGTGTTCTATGGGATTCAGGTCTGGACTCATTGCTGGCCACCTTAAAAGTCTCCAGTGTTTTCTCTCAAACCATTTTCTAGTGCTTTTTGAAGTGTGTTTTTGGTCATTGCCCTGCTGGAAGACTCTTGACCTCTGAGGTAGACCCAGCTTTCTCACACTGGGTCCTACATTATGCTGCAAAATTTGTTGGTAGCCTTCAGACTTCATAATGCAATGCACACGGTCAAGCAGTCCAGTGCCAGAGGCAGCAAAGCAACCCCAAAACAACAGGGAACCTCCGCCATGTTTGACTGTAGGGACCGTGTTCTTTTCTTTGAATGCCTCTTTTTTACTCCTGTAAACTCTATGTTGATGCCTTTGCCCTAAAAGCTCTACTTTTGTCTCATCTGACCAGAGAACATTCTTCCAAAACATTGAAGGCTTTCTCAGGTAAGTTTTGGCAAACTCCAGCCTGGCTTTTTTATGCCTCGGGGTAAGAACTGGGGTATTCCTAGGTATCCTACCATACAGTCCCTTTTCATTCAGACACCGACTGATACTATGGGTTGACACTGTTGTACCCTCGGACTGCAGGGCAGCTTGAACTTGTTTGGATGTTAGTCGAGGTTCTTTATCCACCATCCACATAATCTTGCGTTGAAATCTCTTGTCAATTTTTCTTTTCCGTCCACATTTAGGGAGGTTAGCCACAGTGCCATGGGCTTTAAACTTCTTGATGACACTGTGCACGGTAGACACAGGAACATTCAGGTCTTTGGAGATGGACTTGTAGCCTTGAGATTGCTCATGCTTCCTCACAATTTGGTTTCTCAAGTCCTCAGACAATTCTTTGGTCTTCCTTCTTTTCTCCATGCTCATTGTGGTACACACAAGGACACAGGACAGAGGTTGAGTCAACTTTAATCCATGTCAACTGGCTGCAAGTGTGATTTAGTTATTGCCAACACCTGTTAGGTGCCACAGCTAAGTTACAGATGCGTGTCTCCAAGGGAGGGAGGGGGGAACTGCCTCCTCCGGCGGTCGCGTGAGCGAGGACCGGGGCTCAGCCGCGCCTCTCTTAGTGTCCTCTCCTCGGTCTCCTCCACTGGGTGCTCCTGGTCTGGAGCGGCGGGTATAATGTGGCGAGCCGCGGCTCGTGGGGCCCAGTTCCGATGGGCCTAGTCAGGGGCCTAGGCCTCGTGTGGTCAGTCCAGGGCCTCCACACGTCTCTCTTCTCAGGGGGCTTAGTAGAGGTCCGGGTCACCTTATTCGATTTATAGCAGCTGGGGGGTGTTGGATAGTGCAGGACGACAAGGGCCAACGTCTAGGGGTCACTTTCTGCTGTGGATGGCGCGGATTGGAGCTGGATTATCTGGAGCTCACTTCAGCACATCCTCTCATGTCCGCGGCCATCTTGGATGTCTGGTCCCTTATATCATCTCATACACACTCCATGCACTTAATAGCACTCTGTACCTGTACTTGTACAGATCCTGGCTAGTGACCGGTTCATGGAGCTTTATGTGAATCCCCTATTGATTATATTGATGGCTGGATCATATATGACAAGCACTTTTTACCATTTACCTTTGTGCCTCCCTATTGGCTCATAGCTGTCAGCTTGCGAGTGGAGATCACCGCTCAGGATCCTTGAATTGTGTGAGTCTGTATTGTCTCATATTGTTTGTACATATCTTCTCTGAATTGTAAAGTGCTGCGTAATATGTTTGGTGCTATATAAATAAAAATTATTATTTTGTCCAGATCAGATTTCATTCTCCTATCAACCCCAGTGATGTGCCCTGCTCCAATTTTGGTGTCCAGCCCGGAATGATCAAAGCTAGAACAATAAAGACATTTATATTGTTTAAAAGAGATAAGCTTACAGGAGAAGGGTAAATAGAGTGGGGAAAAAAGTATTTAGTCAACCGCCAATTGTGCAAGTTCTTCCACTTAAAAAGATGAGAGAGGCCTATAATTGACATCATACGTAGACCTCAACTATGAGAGACAAAATGAGAAAACAAATCCTGAAAATCACATTGTCTGATTTGGAAAGAAATGTATTTCAAATTTTGGTGGAAAATAAGTATTTGGTCAATAAAAAAAAGTCAATCTCAATACTTTGTTATATATCCGTTGTTGGCAATGACAGAGGTCAAACGTTTTCTGTAAGTCTTCACAAGGTTGGCACACACTGTTGCTGGTATGTTGGCCTATTCCTCCATGCACATCTCCTCTAGAGCAGTGATGTTTTGGGGCTGTCGCTGGGCAACACAGACTTTCAACTCCCTCCACAGGTTTTCTATAGGGTTGAGATTTGGAGTCTGGCTACACCACTCCAGGACTTTGAAATGGTTCTTTCAAAGCCACTCCTTTGTTGCCCTGACAGTGTGCTTAGGATCATTGTCATGCTGAAAAACCCAGCCATGTTTCAGCTTCAGTGCCCTTGCTGATGGAAGGAGGTTTGCGCTCAAAATCTCATGATACATGGCCCCATTCTTTATTTTATGTACACGGATTAGTCAAACTGGTCCCTTAGCAGAGAAACAGCCCCAAAGTATGATGTTGCCACCCCCATGCTTCACAGTAGGTATGGTGTTCTTTGGATGCAACTCAGCATTCTTCCTCCTCCAAACACAATGAGTTGTGTTTCTACCAAGCAGTTCTACTTTGGTTTCATCTGACCATATCGCATTCTCCCAATACTCTTCTAGATCATCCAAATGTTGTCTAACAAACTTCAGACAGGCCCGGACATGTAATGGCTTAAGTAGGGGGACACGTTTGGCATTGCAGGATCTGAGTCCCTGGCGGCGTAGTGTATTACTGATGGTAACCTGTGTTACGTTGGTCCCAGCTCTCTGCAGGTCATTCAATAGGTTCCCCATGTGGTTCTGGGATTTTTGCTCACCTCTTTTGAGATCATTTTGACCCCACGGGGTGGGATGTTGCGTGAAGCCCCAGATCGAGGGAATTTATCAGTGATCTTGTATGTCTTTCATGTTTTAATTATTGCTCCCACAGTTGATTTCTTCATACCAAGCTGCTTGCCTATTGCAGATTCAGTCTTCCCAGCCTGTGCAGAGTTACAATTTTGTTTCTGGTGTCCTTCGACAGCTCTCTGGTCTTCACTATAGTGGAGTTTCGAGTGTGACTGAGGTTGCAGACAGGTTACTTTTATACTGATATCAAATGCAAACAATGGCCAGTACTACAGGTAATGAGTGGACAGAAGAGTCTCTTAAAGAATTTACAGGTCTGTGAGAGTCAGAAATCTTGCTTGTTTGTAGGTGACCAAAGACTTATTTTCCACCAAAATTTGAAAAAAAATTATGATTTTCAGGATTTGTTTTCTCATTTTGTCTCTCATAGTTGAGGTCTACCTATGATGTCAATTACAGGCTTCTCCTATCTTTTTAAGTGGGAGAACTTGCACAATTGGTGGCTTACAAAATACTTTTTTCCCCCCACTGTAACAGAAGTATATTGGGAAAGTGTTAGTTAGGAGTAGTCAGGACAAATGGCAGGGTTTCACAATAGGGTGGAAAACCTCTTTAATATGACAAATTAATTAAAGATGTATGTAGAGTCAAGAATAGTGTATCGTTAATATTTTGATATTTAAGCACATAAACACATAAACCATATTCTTTAAAATGTTACAATGCTATAGTGAATCTAATTATATTTTATGGTATTTAAATTCAGACAACATCTCCAAGACAACACTAAAAAATCATAATAGTAAATGTCATCATACACAATGATTTCTCTATATAAAACAAATACATTTATATAGGAAACAATGTTGGGCTTGGTGCTTGTTTTCCTATATGAGAATAGACAAGGTTAACTCAGGTTCTTATAAGGACTTCATGACATAAGCCAGCCTCAGCCGCTAATATAGAGGAGCATCCAGTGATTTGGCAGTGAGCTCAAGAATGTCCTCTTCATCAGAGCACAGAGCAATGTTGGGATGATTAGGATTTCCCCTTATCTATAAAATATCTTCTCGACTGAAACACTTTTCATAAATCTTATTTGCCCAGAAATGGTTTCATATCCTCCTTATCGCTAGTTATTCTGTCTGCTTGGATAAGGAGAAATAAGGTAATCCTTCTTTGAATGGCAGCAGATGAAAGCTTCCAGGATATAGTGATAAATTGCTGCCATTGTAATACATGAACTACACAAGAATTTTCTGGATGTGAGCTGTAATACAAATACCTGTGAATGGAACCACTAAGATTACACAAAGTATTTTAAACAGTAGACTATCTAAATCCTACATATACATATAGTGGGTACGGAAAGTATTCAGACGCCTTTACATTTTTCACTCTTTGTTTCATTGCAGCCATTTGGTAATTTCAAAAAAGTTCATTTTTTCTCATTAATGTACACTGTGCACCCCATCTTGACCGAAAAAAACCCAGAAATGTAGAAATGTTTGCAAATGCATGAAAAAAGGAAAACTGAAATATCATATGGTCATAAGTATTCAGACCCTTTGCTCAGACACTCATATTTAAGTCACATGCTGTTCCTTGTGATCCTCCTTGAGATGGTTGTACTCATTCATTGGAGTACAACTGTGTTTAATTAAACTGATAGGATTTGGAATGACATACACCTGTCTATATATGACCTCACAGCTCACAGTGCATGTCAGACCAAATGAGAATCATGAGGTCAAAGGACTGCCCAAGGAGCTCAGAGACAGAATTATGGCAAGGCACAGATCTGGCCAATTGAAGAACGAGTTTATACCCAAAATAATAATTTTATTGGTATACAGATAAAAATATAATTTTTTTTTAATATTTCATAAATCCATTGCATGATGAAACAACCATGATAAATGCATCCATTTTATTGTATTATTAGCTACAAGAGGAGGAGAGAGCCATAAAAAACACTAAAAATTTTTTTTACAAATCTGGGTTTTTGCAACAGTACCACATTGGCAAATACAATAGAAGTACTAGATACAATAGCTGGTTAGTGCTAGCTTGATGAAACACTTGTGACACAATTGTGGATCAAAGAAAGTGAAAAAAACTATTTAAAATTTTTTTTTGAATAATAAATAGGCATAATACTGTGATTGCTGTGCAAAAAAAATAGTATAAACACAAGCAGTGAGAAATTAGTAGGACACAACAATCCTACCCCCAACAGTATTACGTGTACTAAAAATCTAATCAACAATGTCAATTGCATAAAGTGCTGGAAAATACTGAAAAAGTGCTGAAAAACGTGCTGAAAATACAGTGCTAAAAAAACACACTTAAGAGCACCAGCCAAACTGTATTACATAGGAGAACTAACTTTACCCAAGCCAGTGTATGTAGGATACATATACCTAACTTATTCACCACTAGATGTCATCATCAAATATAGATTAAAAAGTTCAAAGGCAAGGTGGAGTTTCTTGTACACCTATAAAAGGTATCTATGCCAGAACCAGAATGGTAACCATTACCTGCTATATAAAATCAGTTCCAGAGCATGGTTCCCCCAAATTACATCAAAATGTGTCAAGGACATTGTCCATAAAAGGTACACCTCAAATAGCAAGTATATTTACCTATCCTCTAGTGGATGCAGATAACACCCTGACGCGTTTCGCCAATGGGGCTTCTTCCTGAGGGTTTGCCAGTGCGTTATTGGCCTCGATCGTTTTTTTCACAGATCTGGCCAAAGCTACAAAAGAATTTCATCAGTACTCAAGGTTCTTAAGAGCATAGTGGGCTCCATAATTCTTAAATGGAAGAAGGTTGTGACACGCCCACTCCAGGGCCATGGAAGACTCGTGAATCGGGTGGTTACTAAATGTTCTACTTCACCTCTCTTTGGTTCTTTTCACAGGGACAGATGGGGGCCGAGACCCGGTCCCGTGACCCTGGCGGTGTCATTTTAATAAACGGGGGTAGATGACAGGGAAAGTCTGAGGGGATAAGGGGTATTCGTGATGCCACCTGCGGTATGTGGCCAGGGTGGCCTCCGCTGCTTCAGACCTTCTAGGGACAATGATCGACAGCTGGGATGGTGTCGCTCCCCACAGGTGGAGCGTAGTCCTCAGGGCAGTGGAGTGGTTCCCCCGACTCGTACCTTGGCAGAGGTTCATTTAGTCAACAGTACACTCGGTGTAACGGGCAGCCTCTGCGGCCGATGGTCACCGCAAATAAAAGTCTCTCGCACCACTGCTGCAGTTCCGTTACTTTTACTCAGGTGTTAAACATGGCCGCCGGTTATGACTCCTGCCTGTCTCCGGTTCGCTCTTTCTCCAGAGCTGGGTCAGTGCACTCAAGCCACGGATGGTGCCCTTTCTGTCCTCTCTAGGTGTCTCAGTCTCTGGTGGTCTGTCTCTCTCTCGGCGCTATAAGGAGTAGTTCTCTTCTGAAGCGAGCGTAGCATCGCCCTGCCCTGCAGGCTTTCAACACTCTCCACAGCACAGAGCTCAAGTACCAGTGGCCACGGGTGCTTATTTGTGTCCCGATCGCCATTAGGCTCCTATCCCGGGCACTACTCTCTAGTTCGGCCACCTTCCCCAAGATGTCGGGTGTTCGGCCACAACTCCCATTAGAAGTCAGGGGCCTCTGGATTTATGGCTCGGGCATAAAGTATCTGCACCGTGTTCAGGGCAGATCCCTGTGTCATCCACCAACCCCTCTGTCTCGTCAGATTTGGGTGTACAGGGAATTGATGTCTCTTCTGCACCCCTAGGGCTCTTCTCTCTCTCCATCAGTCAGTCTTTCACTCCCATGGGTGAGCAGGGTGGCATTGCTCCAACACACGAGAGTCAGCACCACACCGCCTCCATGCTCCTGAATACCACTCCTCGACAGTCGATGTTACTCCTCCGGTCTCCTTCTACTGTCTTCTGTCTAACACTGCCGTGTCCCCCTTTTCTGGCCTGGGCCCTCCCTCAGGGTCCACCCACCGTCTCGGAGGCCTGGTAATGCACGTGTGTGTGTTTTCCGGGCTCAACTGCACCATCCTGACACCTGGAGAACAAGCGCTCTACACTCCCGAACCATTGGAATGCAGTACCTCTGGTGGCGTCTTACCCGGTGGGGCGCCACATTTGAGACCACCAGAAGTCTTAGACCTGGCCATCCACCCAAACTGTGCAATTGTGGGAGAAGAGCCTCAGTGAGAGAGGTAAAGAAGAACCCCAAGATCACTGTGGCTGAGCTCCAGAGATGCAGTAGGGAGATGGGAGAAGGTTTTACAAAGTTAACTATCACTGCAGCCCTCCGCCAGTCGGGCATTTATGGCAGAGTAGCCCAACGGAAGTCTCTCCTCAGTGCAGACATATGAAAGCCTGCATAGAATTTGCAAAAAAACACATGAAGGACTCCCAGACTATGAGAAATAAGATTTTCTGGTCTGATGAGATGAAGATAGAAATTTTTGGTGATAAATCTAAGCGTTATGTGTGAAGAAAACCAGGCCTGCTCATCACCTGTCCAATACAATCCCAACTGTGAAATATGGTGGTGGCAGCATCATGCTATGGGGGTGTTTTTCAGCTGCAGGGACAGGATGACAGGTTTCAACTGAAGGAAAAATGAAAGCAGCCAAGAACAGATATCCTGGATGAAAACCTCTTCTAGAGTGCTCTGGAACTTAGACTTGGCCAAAGGTTCACCTTCCAACAAGACAAGACCCTAAGCACACAGTTAAAATAACAAAGGAGTGACTTCAGAACAACTGTGTGACCATTCTTGACTGGCCCAGCCATGGTCCTGACCTAAGCCCAATTGAACATCTCTGGAGACACCTGAAAATGGCTGTCCATCAACGTTCACCATCCAACCTGATGGGACTGGAGAGCATCTGCAAGGAAGAATTGCAGAGGATCCCCAAATCCAGGTGTAAAAAACTTGTTGAATCATTCCCAAGATCCCTTAGGGCTGTACTAGCTCAAAAGGGTGCTTCCACTTAATACTGATCAAAGGGTCTGAATACTTATGACCAGTTTTTCTTTTTTAATAAATTTGCACAAATTTCTACATTTCTGATTTTTTCTTTTTTAAATCAAGATGGGATGCAGAGTGTACATTAATGAGAAAAAAAATGAATTTTCTGAATTTACCAAATGGCTGCAATGAAACACAGTGAAAAATTTAAAGGGGTCTGAATATTCTATGTACCCACTGTATATCATATATATATGGTGTACACTCTATATATATATATATATAATGGTGCAGTCGTCGTCATGGACAGGTCGTTCTATGTGGAGAAAATTAAACAACAGCTAGGTGATGAAGGATTATATAGGAAACTGCCGGGTTATCCCCAAGAATGGATACACAGAAATTGATTAAATAATTATTGGATAGAGCCCTGGGTGATAAAATCATAGACCAAAAACTTTATGATTTTTTATATTTAACATATCCAATTATCCTGATTCTCTATACAATACCCAAGGTCCACAAATCCATGAAAGGCCACCGGGCCTCCCATAGTGTCTGGGGTGGGGTCTGTGTTCAGTCAGATGGGGATTTTTCTGGATAAAATTATGAGGCCATTGGTTGAGAAGACTAAGTCATATATAAGGGATATGGGTGATTTTAAAAAAAAAATTACAGCGTGTACATATGGAGGGACAGATTAAACTTGCATAATTTGATGTAGTTTCCTTGTACACCTCTATCAATCATGATAGGGGAATGCATGCCATTGGTAAAAAGTTATCAGGTTTGGATCTCTCTGACAAAGCGAAACAGTTTATCATAGATATGCTAGAGGTAGTACTGAGGTACAATTATTTTCTATTCTGTGAAGAGTGCTTTCTCCAATTGTGTGGAAACGCAATGGGCGCCTACATGGTGCCGGCGTACGCCAATACAGTAATGGCAGCCCTTGTCCCACCACTTCCAGAAGGTGGAGAGTGGAGTGTATGGATCTCCCGGTTCCAAAACATTTTACCGAGGGCAAACATTTGGAAAAACAATTAAAGTTCAGGATCATTGACTGGGTACCACCATTGAGGAGGGGGGGGGGGACAGGGTGATGGTCTTCAAGAGAAAAGAATTGGAGTGGATTCACAACCCAGACATTATTGAAGTGTGACATTTTATAATAATAATAATAATAATAATTTATTCATTTATATAGTGCTATTAATTCCATAGCACTTTACATACATCAGTAATATCCTATCATCTAAATATCCTATCAGTCTGTCTTTGCAATGTGGGAGGAAACTGGAGTGCCCAGAGGAAACCCACGCAAACACAGGGAGAACATACAAACTTCTTGCAGATGTTGTCCTTAGTGTCCTTGGTGGGAATTGAACCCAGGACCTTGGGACCTCAGTGCTGCAAAGGCTGCAGTGCTAACCGCATTAGCCACCATGCCGCCCTAGAGTCATATGAGAAATATCTCAGAAATACCACAAAAGTAAACAGAAGGTACTAGCAAAACCCATCTAACTGACTTTGTTACTTTTCAATGTTTTTTTTTTATCATGTCCTTTACTTCAATGTCTGTTTTCAATGTATTCAATACTTAAAATAACAGTGGTACGTGTAACTGCACAATGCTCCACTCATCTCTGCTGTCCATGTGGTGCGACTGGAAGGCAATGACATAGAGGGACACTCAAACACTGTGTATAACTCCATTCACTAGTAATCTTTACCATGTCTTTTATTTCACTGTTTGTTTTCTTATGTGCTCTCGCCACCAACTTTTATCACCCTATACACCCTCCATCACCACTCATTCACATCAGCCCCTCTCACCTGCCCTCTGTTTGTGGCGTGCATACAGAAACGGCTTCTTTCGCATCACTCTCCCATACAGCTTCTCCTTGTGCAGTGTGTGCTGTATTGTTGACCGACGCACAGTGACACCATCTGCAGCAAGATGATGCTGCAGGTCTTTGGAGGTGGTCTGTGGATTGTTCTTGACTGTTCTCACCATTCTTCTTCTCTGCCTTTCTGATATTTTTGTTGGCCTGACACTTCTGGCCTTTACAAGAACTGTGCCTGTGGTCTTCCTTTTCTTTACTATGTTCCTCACAGTGGAAACTGACAGGTTAAATCTCTGAGACAACTTTTTGTATCCTTCCCCTGAACAACTATGTTGAACAATGTTTTTTTCAGATCATTTGAGAGCTGTTTTGAGGAGCCCATGATGCCATTCCTCAGAGAAGATGCAACTAGGAGAACAACTTGCAAGTGGACACCTGAAATAGCTTTTCTCATGATTGTATACTCCGGGCTATGAAGTACAAAGCTCAATGAGGTTACCAAACCAATTTAGTGCTTCAGTAAGTCAGTAAAAAGTAGTTAGGAGTATTCAAATCATGAAAATCAGAAGGGTGCCCATACTTTGGCACCTGTCAAATTTTGAAATAATGCATATTTCACATTTTTGATTAGTACAATAAACCTCATTTCAAACCTGAAATATTACTGTCTCCATCAGTTATAATAATAATAATAATAATAATAATACTTTATTTATATAGCGCCAACATATTCCGCAGCACTTTACAATGTAGGGTTAGAGTACAGAAAATACAGTAAGTAATTACAATAGAGAACAAATAAAGTACAAATAATTGGATACAAAACAATAGGTATAAAATCAATGTGAAAAAGAATCTACTATATAATTGCCTAAGACGTTTTCGTGTCGGACCCCGACAACGTGCCGTGGATATGTCACACTCTGTGACGTCATCACGGCGAAGCATTGGCCGCGTAGCGGCCATTGCGAGCCGCTGACGTCACCACGCACGAGCAATGGCCGCGAAGCGGCCATTGCGAGTCGGTGGCCGAAAATAGAACCAGAGGCTCGGCCACAAATTTAGCCATGTACCGCTGAGGTAGCGCGAGCAATGGCCGCGAGGCCATTGCGAGTCGCTACCTCAGCCGCCCTGTGCCCCTGTGCCCCTGTGCCTCAGTGCCTCAGTGTGCCCCTCTGCCTCCCGCTCCGAACCTGTGCCCCTGTGCCCCAATGCCCCTGTGCCCAAGTGCCCCTGTGCCCCTGTCACCCCCCGCCATCCCCTGTGCCTCAGTGCCCCTGTGCCTCCCGCTCCGAAGCAGCTGCTGTCAGCACATGCTGATACAGTGCTCCGGAGCCTGTGCCCCTGTGCCCCAATGCCCCTGTGCCCAAGTGCCCCTGTGCCCCTGTCACCCCCGCCATCCCCTGTGCCCCTGTGCCTCTGTGCCCCTGTGCCCCTGTGCCCCAGTGCCCCTGTGCCCCTGTGCCTCTGTGCCCCTGTGCCTCTGTGCCCCTGTGCCCCTGTGCCCCTGTGCCTCTGTGCCCCTGTGCCCCTGTGCCCCTGTGCCTCTGTGCCCCTGTGCCTCTGTGCCCCTGTGCCCCTGTGCCTCTGTGCCCCTGTGCCTCTGTGCCCCTGTGCCCCTGTGCCTCTGTGCCCCTGTGCCTCTGTGCCCCTGTGCCCCTGTGCCCCTGTGCCTCTGTGCCCCTGTGCCCCATTGCCCTGTGGATTACCGCAACCGCGCCGCATATTAACTCGCTGGCTCAGTGCGAGCACTTGCGGCGCGGTTGCGGTAAAACCCATAAGGATTACCGCAACCGCGCCGCATTGCGAGTCGCTGGCTGAGTGCGAGCACTTGCGGCGCGGTTGCGGTAAAACCCATAAGGATTACCGCAACCGCGCCGCATTGCGAGTCGCTGGCTGAGTGCGAGCACTTGCGGCGCGGTTGCGGTCAAACCCATAAGGATTACCGCAATTGCGCCGCAAGTGCCAGTTGCGGCGCGGTTGCGGTAATCCCCATAGAAAGTATAGGGGGACTTGCGGCAGGTGCGGCAAGTGCGGTTTTGCCGCACCTGCCGCAAGTCCCCCTATACTTTCTATGGGGATAACCGCACCGCAGATGCGGTTTTTTAATAAAATAACATAATTTTAATACAAAAAAAATACAAAATAAATATATATAATAATTTAATAATAAAAAAAATATAAAAAATAATAAAAAAAATAAAAAATTTAATTAAAAAATACATAAAAATTAAATATAAGTATTAATCCAAAGTAATTTATTAAAAATAATTATGTGACCCCCAAACCCAAAAAGTATAGGGACTCGCAGCCAAATACGGTTTTGACCGCACCGCCCAAAGATCCCCATATATATTTAGGGGAACTGCGCAGCAGATGCGGTTTTAATAAATAACAATTTGATCAAAGCACCTTAACTCAAAAATCACCTAACTTTATAATTTACGCAACCGAGCAGATGTTTTAAAAAAATAAATAATTAATACAAAAAATCACTTAAAATACAAAAATAATAAATAAATTTAATAAATATATATATCATTAATTAAAAAAAAATAAAATAAAAATAATAATAAAAAAAAAAAAATAATAATTATAGATAATTACATAATTAATATAAGTATGACCCCCCAAAAGTATTGGACCCCCCCAAAAAAATTATGTAACCCCCCCAAAAATCCCCATAGAAAGTATAGGGGGACTTGCGGCAGGTGCGGCAAGTGCGGTTTTGCCGCACCTGCCGCAAGTCCCCCTATACTTTGTATGGGGATTACCGCAAACGCACCGCAGATGCGGTTTTTTAATAAAATAACATAATTTTAATACAAAAAAAATCACTTAAAATACAAAATAATAAATAAATTTAATAATAATAATCGTAAAAAAAATTATAAAAATAAATAATAAAATAAAAAATAATAATAAAAAAAAAAAAAAAAAAAAAAAAAATTACATTAAGATATTAATTACATTAATTTATTAAAATATAAGTATTGGACCCCCCCAAAAGTATTGGACCCCCCCAAAAAAAGTATGTGACCCCCCAAAAAAAGTATCTGACACCCCCAAAAAAGTATGTGACCCCCCCCAAAAAAATATGTCACCCCCCAAAAAAATGATGTGACCCCCCAAAAAAATTATGTCACCCCCCAAAAAAAAATATTGGACCCCCCCAAAAAAGTATGTCACCCCCCCAAAAAAGTATGTGACCCACCCAAAAAAGTATGTGACCCCCCAAAAACTATTCACACCCCCCCGAAAAGTCCTCACACCAGCTATAACTACTATAATCAAATTAATGCACATTCTAGACACCCGATGCATTTGCATCGGGCTCACAGCTAGTACAATAAATAAAGCAATAAATGAAGGTGACCCTGCTCAAAAGAGCTTACAATCTACAACGGGAAAGGGGTTGCGCAAGGTGCCGGGGCTTATTGCACTGGTGGTCCAGGCATCTTGAGGAAATGGGGCATAGGGCTAAGCTTACATGGATGGTCATTATACAATCTGTGTAGACCTTTATGGTTTGGTGGAGTTTGTAGAAGAGTAATGTCCAGAGGGGTAGCCCATTCACTGTCTACAGTACAATGGACTTATTAGGGAGTATGATAGGCCGCCTTAAAAAGATGCGTTTTTAGGGATCGTCTGAAGCCATGCAAGTTGTGGATAGTCCTGATTTCTTTGGGTAAAGCATTCCAGAGGTTTGGTGCAGCTCTGGAAAAGTCTTGGAGCCAGGAGTGGGAGGATCGGATTAGTGCAGATGTTAGTCGAAGGTCATTTGAGGAACGTAGAGAGCGGGTGGGGTGATAGACAGAGATGAGGGAGGAGAGGTAGGGGGGGGCTGCACTGTGAAGAGCTTTGTGGGTGAGAACAAGCAATTTGAATTTGATCCTGTAATATACGAGCAGCCAGTGCAATGACTGGCACAGAGCAGAGGCATCTGAGTAACGATTGGCCAGATGGGTGATCCTGGCTGCTGCATTAAGGATGGACTGGAGAGGAGAAAGTCTGGTGAGGGGGAGGCCGCTTAATAGAGAGTAACATATATCACACTGAAATAGCTGTTGAAAAAAAAACAATTAAAAAAAAAAGAGTAAGATTAAGAGGAGTGCCCAAACTTTTTCTTATGACTGTATACACTTCAGCTCCTAAGCTTACCCCTGCAGTGTTAAAGAACACCAATGACTGTCTAGCTGCTGTTTCCAACAACATGTCGGCTTTCTATTTGAAACTCAATCTCTCCAAAACTGAACTTCTTTTGCTCCCGCCCTCCACTAACCTCCCTAAATCTGACATCTCTCTCTCAGTGTGCGGTACCACGATAACTCCTAGGAAGCAGGCTGTCTGGGTGTCATGTTTGACACCGATCTCTCCTTCACCTCCTACACACAATCTCTCGCCCGCTCTTGTCGCTTACACCTAAAGAACATCTCTAGAGTCTGCCCATTTCTCACCATGGAAACAACTAAAACCCTCACCGTGGCCCTAATCCACTCCCGCCTTGATTATTGCAATTCTCTATTAATCGGCCTCCCCCTCTCTAAACTTTCCCCTCTACAGTCCATCCTTAATGCAGCAGCCAGGATCACCTATCTGGCCAATTGTTACTCAGATACCTCCGCTCTGTGCCAGTCATTGCATTGGCTGCCTATACACCGCAGGATAAAGTTGAAATTGCTTGTTCTCACCCACAAAGCTCTTTACAATGCAGCGCCCTCCTACATCTCCTCCCTCATCTCTGTCTATCACACCACCCGTTCTCTACGTTCTACAAATGACCTTCGACTAACATCTGCACTAATCCGATCCTCCCACTCCCGGCTCCAAGACTTTTCCCAAGCCGCACCAATTCTCTGGAATGCTCTACCCCAAGAAATCAGGACCATCCACAACTTGCATGGCTTAAGACACTCACTAAAAACATATCTTTTCAAGGCGGCCTATCATGCCCCCTAACAAAATTCCTTTGTACTGTACGTAGCCCATTCACTATCTCTCTCAACATAACTCTTCTTCAAATTCCACCAAACCCAAAAGGTCTACACAGATTGTCTGGTGACCATTAATGTAACTTTATTTCTATCCCCATTTCCTCAAGATGCCTGGACCATCAGTGTAATAAGCCCCTGTACTTTGTATAACCCCTATCTCGTTGTAGATTGCAAGCTCTTGCACCCTGATTTTTTTGTTTTGTCTATTGTATTGTATATTTTACATTGACTTTATGCTTATTGTATTGTTTCCTATTATTGTACTGTTTTCTTTCTCTAGAAATTACTGTATTATATTGTGTATTTTCTTACTGCATTATACTGTGTATTTTCATCTATTACCCACTGTATTGTAAAGAGCTGCGGAATATGTTGGCGCTATATAAATAAAGATGTATTATTATTATTATTATTATTATTTATTATAGACACATTGAGACCAAAGAGACTCAATGTGGATTTCAAAATTAATGCAGTAATCTAGATCTTGATTTGGAGGAAAAGTTTCTGAATTCTAGGTGGGGGATTGATGTTGTATGGTAGCAACAAGATGATTTTATATATTTTTTTTTTAAAAAAAACTAATGGTGTATTTTTTATATATTATTACAGGTACAACGAGTTTGAAAAGGATGACTCACCCATCAGTAATTATTGTTTGGTTATGGTAATCTGCAATTTTATATAAATATATGCATGCTTAGGGGCCATATATAGCCTTGATTATAACAGTATACATAACAGAGTCCTATTATGATTATAGCAAAGGGATGATGTTCGTGTGTTAAGGAGCATGGTAATAAGGCCCAATGATAGTCTTGTATGGAAGACGGCAGGGTTGTTAGGGGTACAAACCTCAGTTCTGAATATGTCACATGGAGGATTTTGGCTATCCCAGGAATGGGGTGTCCATTATACCTCAGGGACTTGAGGCATAGAAAACCGATGCTCTACATGGCCTTCTTTCATAGCTCTGTTTTTGTATTACATTATTATTTACTTTTATGTGGGGTTTACTCCTTTGATATTAACTCATATGGGGACTAAGTAATGATTTTGCCTATTGTAAACATAATAGAAATGTGGGGCAATATAATTTGTTATAACAGAAGATCCCTCGGTATTGTAACGGCCGCCGGGAGTTCTGCGCTTGCGCGGTACGATACACCCGGATGAAGCCATTAATTAGTGCGTCTAAAGATGGCTGCGGGTGTGCAGTGTGCATGCTCGAACCGAAACCACCCAGAAATAACTATTGTGACCCCAGGCATGTGCAGACCAACCATCAAGACACCGGTAGCGGTGGCTATGATACTAATGAGTAGATGGGTGAGCCTCCATATATGCATATGAATATTACTGACACATGTGATCAATTATTGAGTCAATTTAGCACTATGAAACTTTATGCACAAATTTGTACTGTAATCTATGATATGTTTGCACAATGATATTTATGAAAGAATGTAAACAGCATTGGTTGTAATATAATGTATGTTTGCATCAGATTTTATATTGTAAATCACTATTATTGTATATGAATTGGATGATTTGAGAGATATATGAGCACTATAAAAAGTCCACTTTTGTGACACTATGCACACCACTTGAAAAAGGTCTGACTTGACGTGACGTCACAAAGAGCAAGAGCAGAAGAGGAGGGCAGACCTAGGAGAAGAGGAGGCAGTGGCAGACACATAGAGGGGACGGAACACACAAAGAGGAGGCAGGGAGGGCTTTGCTAGCAGCCAGGATCTCTTAATAAGATCCCACCCAAGCAACCTCTCAACTGTAAGGTTTCTAAAGTCTTTTTTAAAGCTTACAGGGGGCTACAGACATGTGGGACCCCTTCCCTGAATGCAGCAGACCTGCTGCATTCAGTGCTGCATTCAGATTGCCAAGCACCAGGGGGGTGACAGGTCCTCTTTAAACATAAAAATGGACTTTATTTAGTCCAGTGGCACAACATTTTGGAATAGTGATACCTTCCTCAAGCACTACACCAATATGTTGGTCCACTGGGCTGAATAAAGTCAATTTGTTTTGTTTAAAGGGGACCTGTCAGCCCATTTTTGCCCCCAAACCTATCACTACCTGTCCCTGCACCTTCCTAGCACATCCCTAACCATCCTTGTCTAAGCTAATACTGTCCTATAATGGTTGTCCTCTTGACTACTCTAGGTAGTCTTCAGAGCTCCTTTTTCCCCCTCGATGCTGATATCACCCCTGCTGGGTGTAACAATACATTTCCCAGGTGCATTCCTGTCTCTTCAACTCAAATGCCCCCTTCTGTGAATGATGCCACGGCCGCATTATTTCCGGAGCTGTGCATTGCGAACACTTCCGAGGTGCACTGAGCGGCTTCATAATGCTCAGTGCACATGCTCAAAAGCTGTCACTGGATTCAGTATGTATTATATATATATATATATATATATATATATATATAATATTCTGTATGTATATAATCTACTTACATAAGTCCTGTCTGTCATCCACTTCCGTCCCAATGCCCTGCTATCAGCAAGTGTCGGGTGCACAAAAATGGAGCCTGCTACTGGTACTGCACCACAATAGCACTAGTAGTGCCGATGACAACCGAAAATGCTAACACCCGCAACTAATGCCAGGAAGCAACCACCAGAGCACCTGCAGCTGCCACCAGACATCCCCACCGCAGAAGGCGAATCGCCGCACTTGAATGAGTATCTAGACATGTGCGTACCTGGAGCACATGCCCAGTTACTCATGCTGCACAGACTATGCACAGAACAGTGGGTAGATGCTAGAAAGTATTTCAGGTATGTCATCCTTTCCTGGCCTATCAACTAAGCCAGCCACAACCACTAACTGAGAAAGGCCCATACTGTCTATGCTCAACCCAGAGTTGAACATCAGTACATGAGCCCCCATCCCAGCATCAGTGTATGTGCCTCCCCTCAGCAGCAGTGTATGTGCCCCCCCCCAGCATTAGTGTATGCGCCCCCCCAACAGCAGTATATGTGCCCCTACCCAGCAGCAGTGTATGTGCCCCCACTCTAGCAGTATAAATCCAAGGGAAGAGGGAGAGGAAAACACTCACCTTGGCCTCCAAAGATCCAATGCTGGTGCGTATATGGTGCTGGTATCCACCTGTTCAGTGATTAGTGATCCAACAAAATGGAGAAGTCAGCACCCACTCCAGTTTCAACAATAAACTTCTTTATTCAGGTAGTCACATAGACAGATTAAAATAGCATCTTGTCAGGCATAATATGTGGTGGCCTTTCAGACACATTTCGTCAGTTAAGCCTTTTTCAATGACATTAAAACCAAACTGACAACATTAAATACATACACAGATAACATAGGCGTGACAAACCATATTTTAAAACAGATGTATACGATATAATTGCATTGTATCTTACAACCCGAACCACAGAGAGTAAAAAATCAAGTGAAGTTAAATATTGACCACACATGAACCAGCATATGCGATAAATGCAGTTATTTTACTGCGGACAAGGAGTATATGTGTATTCATTTAAGTTCCTGTATTAAATATGTATAGGTCAAAACTATTTCATTTCACCATACCATATAAGTCAATGCAAGTATTAAATGTAGACCTATTACAGGAAACTTGAGAACCGCACATAAAAAAATTCTTAGGCAACCATTTATGGACATAGGATACGCCATTGATATAAAGAAAGAATGTGTTCATGGACCATAAGAAGACAGTTAAGTAGATAAGGAGATTTAAAGCCGCATCCCTCCTCTAGGAAATATGCAAATTTGCACATATGTCAGGAAGTGGATGAACTCCAGCGCCACCTTTAGGTAGCTCCCAAAGTCTGACAAGCCTTTTAATATGACTAAGGATTTGTGCCAGATCAGAATCGCAAACTACAGACATTGCATTTCGGGGTAACTGCCCCTCATCAGTGTAGTGTGTGGGATATTCTGATCTGGTTGTGTGAGTGGGCCCACACACTACACTGATGAGGGGCAGTTATGCTGAAACGCAGCGTCTGTAGTTTGGGGTTCTGACACAAATCCTTAGTCATATTAAAAGGATTGTCAGAAAGTCGACTAGGACTTTGAGGGGCTACCTAAAGGTGGCGCTGGAGTTCATCTACTTCCTCACTGAAGTGCAAATATGAATAGCCAATGCATACAAAGGTTACAAATTATACAAGTAAACTGTTCATTCAATGAATGTTGAGTCAGAAAGAACTACAAGAGTAACCATTAGCAGGAAAAACTATGTTAAAAAAAAGTACGGTATGTTAAACAAGAAAGAAAGAAAATGTAACAGACAATTCCCAAGATGTTCAGAAATCATTTAGGGATTCAATAAAAGTACATGAGATCGGTTCTGTAGTTTAAACCATGTGGGAATCTGGTACCTAAATTAAGGATCCAGAAACTTTGGCGGTTAAGTAATTCCCGAGTCCGGTCACCCACGCATCCATTTCTTTGGACGCGCTCGATACCTTTTACTGCCAGGCTGTCCATACATCAAGCATGTACGTCAAAAAAGTGCTTGGACAAGCCTGACATCGATTGTCTGATGTTATTTTCACTGTTAGTGCTGGCTCCCGTAATGTGTTCAGAGATCCTTTTTCTTAAATGACGGCTGGTGCATCCTATGTAATCTAGGTCACACTCTGTACAACTCGCCATGTAAATCACATAATTGGACTTAAGTTAATGTAGCTTTTGATGTTATAAGTTTTTCCAGTATGCCTATTTGTGAAAGAATTAGTTTTCACAATGTATCTGCACAATCCACATCAAGAATGGCCACACTTATATGTTCCAGTGTAGCGCAACCAAGTTGGTTTCACCCAAAAATAGACTAGGGGACACAAAACTGGCAATATCTCTGCCCTTCCTAGGTCTACATCTAAAGCCCTGTTTAAAAACTTTGTGTAAAATTGGATCCTGGTATAACATTGGCACATACTTATGTTAAATAGATATGATGTTACTCTAATCAGTGCTATATGGAGTAGTAAAAGTTACAATATAGTTATCCTTCTGATAATTTTTCACAATGTTATACATATCGTGGTTACATCCTCCAGGAACTTCATCCCGACTCCGTAGGGATTCTCTTGATATGCTTTCTGCTATACGTTTCCCTCTGTTCACCATCCACTTTTTATAGCCCCTGTGAAGAACTCTATTTTCTATAATTTCACACTGGTTGTTGAAAGAAACTAGATCAGAACAAATTCTCCTGGCCCTTATGAACCCACCCACTGGTAAACTTTTAATAGTGTGCTTAGAATGACTACTGTCTGCACGTAATAAAGAAGTACCAGAAATCAGTTTTCTGTACACATCAGATGTTATAATGCCAGTATTGGTGTTACCCACTAAAGTCACATCCAGATAATTAGTGTTATTGCCATTATTTTCTGCAACAAAACTGATGTTCATATGATTGTCATTGCAGTATTGCACAAAGGCTGCGAAGCCGGTATCGGGAGATACACTCGAACGATCCGTCCCATATCAGGATCAGATCATCTATGTATCTCCCGTACCACATCAAACACTCTTTATAAGGATTTAAGAAAGTAAGGAGAAACTCAGTCTCCCACACCGACATGTATAGATTTGCCAAAGATGGAGAAAATTTAGCGCAAATTGGGCAACCACATGTCTGTAAGAACGACTCCTCAAATTTGAAAAAAAAATGTTTTTCAATAGAAAATGAATAGACATCAAAAGAAAGTTGGATTCATCACTTCAATATGCAGATTTACTTAGAACAATGGACATAGCCTCCATCGCCAGATCATGTGGGATACATGAATAAAGCGATGTGACGTCCATAGTGATCCATGTATATTGTTCCCCCATTTGATTTTATTTAGGGTATATAGAAGATGTTTGGTGTCACGAATGTACCCAGGGATGTTTACAATCAGTGGCTGTAATTTTTGGTCCACCCATTCAGAAAGGCGTTCGTTTAAAGAGTCTATGCCAGAGACTATGGGTCTTAAGGGTGGTGGGAAGAGACCCTTATGGGTTTTGAGCAGAGCATGATAGATTGAGCACACCGGGTGATCTACAGACAAATACTCCTTCTGTTTATAATTAATTATACCCAGTGAAAAACAATCATTTATTGAAATATTCAATTCTTGTTTCACTTTTGAGGTCGGATCCATGGGTAAAAATGTATAAGTGGATTTGTCTTGTAAGATCTTCAAGACTTCCTTACGGTAAAGGCCTGAGTCAAGGATGACAATAGAGCCCCCTTTGTCAGAATTTTTGATGACAATATTGGAATTAGTGCGGAGCTCACCTAGAGCATTCTTCTGACTGGGAGTAAGATTGTTTCTAATGCTCGGAGCTCTAGTCAACAAGTCTCTGATTTCACTTTCTACAATGGTTTGAAAATATCCATGACCGCAGCTCGTGACTTCACTGGGTAGAAGGAGGGATTAGGAACATTATTTTGTGAATATTTTATTTATTCCAAAACAGTAGCACCCTCTCTGTCACCAGCGAGTTCACTCAATGCAGTCAGGGCACCCACCATTATTTGATCTACAAACGGTAATGATAGGTTGTCATAATAGAAATTTTTTGTTAGACTTACAGAGGACACAGATGGAACATTTACACATACAGAGTGAAAGTGCAAACTATTTTGTTCCTGAGCCATCGCCGTATCCCCACCAAACTGAGCCATAAAATGTTGTTTAATTGTGAGATTTCTTATGAATTTACTAACATCTTTAACAGTCTTGTAGAGATCAGCTCTGGCACTGGGAACAAAATTCAAACTTTTTGTAGTAAATCAATCTGTGGCAAGAATATAATTCATGCTGATAGATTTAATATTGTAAAGTCACCATCTGAACAATCATAATAGACATTCAATAATGATAATGCTTTTTTTCTTTTTGCCCTCTTGTTGTATTATACACCTCATTTAGTTCGTAGTCCTTACAATCCTGTGCAAATTTCTTCTTTTTGATTGCTGTTATAGAGTCCACAAATTTGCTCATTTTCTGCTGCAGATTAGCATTTAGAGCTGCAAAATCCATATGAGATTCATGTGACCTTATGCAGACATTAATTTCCTCAATGGAGTGTTCTAAAGTAGTCATTCGATTAGTTTCTTCCCTCATGATAAGTTCCATGAGTTAGATCGAACATACAATATTTGAAACCATTGTTTGGTGAAATCATCACCGTAGTTGGTTGTCTGTGATTTCCTTTGGCGTAAGTCGTGAGGGATCATATTATGTCCGATATATTTCTCGAGTGTTAGCTGATTCCAAGACACCTTCATATGCTGTGTTATCAGCTTTTCCAAGGAAATGAAGGAATTGTATGTATAAATCTATACATGTCGGTGTGGGAGAGTAAATTTCTCCTGACTTTCTCAAATCCTTATACTAAGCTTCTGATGTGGTACGGGAGATACATAGATGATCTGATCCTGATATCGGATGGATCGTCGAGTGTATCTCCCGATACCGATATCGCAGCCTTTGGCAATACTGCAATGACAATCATATGAACATCAGTTTTGTTGCAGAAAATCATGGCAATAAAACTAATTATCTGGATATGACTTTAGTGGGTAATGCCAATACTGGCATTATAACATCTGATATTTACAGAAAACCGATTTCTGGTAATTCTTTATTACATGCAGACAGTAGCCATTCTAAGCACACTATTAAAGGTTTACCAGTGGGTGAGTTCATGAGGGCCAGGAGAACTTGTTCTGATCTAGCTTCTTTCAACAACAGTGTGAAATTATAGAAAATAGAGTTCTTCACAGGGGCTATAAAAAGTGGATGGTGAACAGAGGGAAATGTATAGCAGAAAGCATATCAAGAGAATCACTACTGAGTCGGTATGAAGTCCCTGGAGGACGTAACCATGATCAGTATAACATTGTGAAAAATGATCAGAAGGATAATTATATTGTAATTTTCACTACTCCATATAGCACTGATTATAGTAACATATCTATTTTACATAAGTTCTTAAACAGGGCTTTAGATGTACACCTAGGAAGGGCAGAGATATTGCCAGTTTTGTGTCCCCTAGTCTATTTTTGGGTGATAGCTACAAAGCAAAACCAACTTGACTGGAACATATAAGTGCAATAATTTGTAACCTTTATATGCATTGGCTATTCATGTATTTTGGTCCATGAACATATTCTTTCTTTATATCGGTGGCGTATCCTATGTCCATAAATGGTTGCTAAGCATTTTTTTATGTGCGGTTCTCAAGTTTCGTGCAATAGGTCTACATTTAATACTTGCATTGATTTATATAGTGTGGTGAAATGAAATAGTTTTGACCTATACATATTTAATACAGGAACTTAAAGGAATACACGTATACTCCTTGTCCGCAGTAAAATAACCGCATTTATTGCATATGCTGGTTCATGTGCGGTTAATATTTAACTTCACTTGATCTTTAACTCTCTGTGGTTCGGGTTGTAAGATACAACACAATTATATTGTATACATCTGTTTTCAATTATGGTTTGTCACGCCTATGTTATCTGTGTATGCATTTAATGTTTTCAGTTTGGTTTTAATATGTCATTGAAAAAGGCTTAACCGCCGAAACGTGTCTGACAGGGCACCACATATTATGCCTGAAAAGATGCTATTTTAATCTGTCTATGTGACTACCTGAATAAAGAAGTTTATTGTTGAAACTGGAGCGAGTTCTGACTTCTCCATTTCCTTGGATCACCTAGCAGTATATGTGTCCCCACACCAGCAGCAGGAGTATATGTGCCCCCACTCCAGTAGATGTGTATGTGAGCCCCAGTCCAGCAGCAGCAGAGTATGTGCCCCCCAGCCCCAGCATCAGCAATGTATGTGCCCCAGAGCAGCAGTGTATGTGCCCCCACCCTAGCAGTAGTGTGTGTTCTCCACCCCCTGCAGCAGTGTATGTGCATCCCCAGCCCCAGCAGCAGTGTATGTGCCCCTCAACCCCAGCAGCAGTGTAAGTGCCCCCCAGCAGCAATGTATGTGTCCCCCAACCTCAGTGAATGTGCCCCCCAGCTCCAGCATCGGTGTATGCACCTGGGGTGGAGACACATACATTGCTGGGGCTGGGGGACACATACAATGCTGCAGGGGGTCAAAAACACTGTGGCTGGGGTGGGGGCACATACACTGCTGCTGGAGCTGGGGAATGGGGAGAGCATACAAAGGGAAAGAGCCCACAGTCAGGAAAGAGTGCACAGGGGGCAGAGACAGCACACAGTGGGGAGAGAGCACACAAGAAAAATACAGCACAAGGGGAGAGATTGCACACAGGGGGAAGATAGAGAACACAAGGGGAGAGAGTGCTCAAGTGGGAGAGAAACAGCACACAGTGGGGAGAGTTTTATGTACCGATGACTCAGGAATAACATTCAGATTCCATAGAAGTTGTTGGTAACTGTGTTGACCGCAATCCCTGACTACACACCACAACTAGAAGTAGCCGGGGGATGTAACTAACGAGACCTAGACACCTCTACACAGCCGTAGAACTAACTGCTCCTAAAGATGGATGTAGGAAAAGCTATCTTGCCTCAGAGCAGAACAAAAAAACTCACCAAACTTTGCCAGGTAAATACCCATTGCACTTAGCAGCGGCTGCCAGCTCCTCTGGAGGCAACACAGGTGTCTGTATGCCGGTACTCAATCACCTGCAACCCACAGTGGGGGCGGTTGTGGCACCAGCGTCCGGCCATGCTGTCAGGGAGGTGACTGGTGGCATTTAAAGACACGAGGTTACCAAGGGCATGGCCGGACGCTGGTGCCACAACCGCCCCCACTGTGGGTTGCAGGTGATTGAGTACCGGCATACAGACACCTGTGTTGCCTCCAGAGGAGCTGGCAGCCGCTGCTAAGTGCAATGGGTATTTACCTGGCAAATTTTGGTGAGTTTTTTTGTCTCAGAGCAGAACCCCAAAAGAATAGCAAGCCCTCACAGATATTAACTGGGAAACCAGAGAAAGAAAAACAAACACAGGCAGAGAAAACGGTTTAGCAAGAGGCTCTACTAGCTATATAGGAAAGACAGGATAGAATACTATTGCGGTCAGTATAAAACACTATCAAAAAACCACCAACAGCAGATAGAACAAAAATTACCCTGAGTCACTAAGACTCGGCGCACTCTATATCTGCAGAGTTATATAACTCAAATGCCAGCAGATCTGGAAATAACAGATAATAGTGAAAATTCCTAAGAAGGAAGCTTCCTATCTGAGAGCAGATAAACAAATATACAGCCTAAACTGCAAACACACATCTCAGAATAAGACAAAACATAAGCAGAACCTTAAGCACACAAAAGTGTGCCACAAAATATAAAAAAAAATCCATTTAACTTGCAAAGAATTCCACACAGCAGAAGAAACCACAGAGATGTGAACTCCTCCAGGAACCAAAGACAACTGGCAAGGATTGATCCACTTCAAACCATTATATGCTCTAAGAACCAGATTGCCAATTATCACCATCACCTGTGAAGCCAACACAGTCAGCTGCATCACCAGCAACAACCACCGGAGGGAGCTCCAATGAATTCAAAACAGGACAGCACACGGCGGGTGAGCGCGCAGGGGCAGAGACAGCACAGAGTGAGGACAGAGAGCACATATGGAGAGACTGCATAGAGGAAGAGAGAGTGCTTATAGGGGGAAAAACAGCACAGGAGGAGAGAGAGTGCACAGGGGAGAGACAGCCCACAGGGGAAGAGAGAATATGGGGGTAGAGAGAGCACACAGGGGGAAGAGACAGAACAAGGGGAGAGAGACCACAGGGGAGAGAGAGAGCATACAGGGGGAAAGCACACAAGGGGGAGAGAGAATGCACAGGAGTGAAAGCTCAAAGGAGGGAGCACATGAGGGGAGAAGACAGCATGGGGAAAGCACATGAGGAGAGAAGACAACACAGGGATGAAGAGAGACTGCACTCATGGGGGAGAGTGCACATGGAGGAGACAGCTCAAAAGAGAGAGCACAGAGGGTAGAAGACAGCACAGGGGGAGAGAGAAGGCACACAGGGGGAAAACAGCACAAAGGAGAGAGCACATGAAGAGAGAAGACAACTCAGGGGAGAGACTGTACACGGGGAAAGCACACAGGGGAAACAGCTGAAAGGAGAGATCACATAGAGGAGAAGACAGCACAGGGGGAGAGAGACCACACACAGGTATAAGACAGCTCAAAGAAAAGAGCACGGTATCAAGTTGAACTGTAGTAGCAGACAGTATTCCTGCGTGGTACTGTAACTGCAAAGTTAGGATGGTGTGGAGACAATGACTGAGCTCTGCAGCTTTGTGTGTTAGCTTTGCCTAAGGGACCTGCCTCTTCCAGTGAGTGACAGGATTCAGACCCGAGCAATGACTACTAGATTTTAATGTTAGGACAATCTTGTTGCATAATGCCTAGCTTCTAATTAAACATCTATTTGATGCTCTGCAGAAGTAATATCACTGTCACACAATTCAATTCACCAGGTCACAAGGGAAATCAACTGGGTTGCAATTAGGTGCAGCCGGTCACGTGATCGGCCCTAGTGCATTATGGGGCCAGTCACGTGATCGGCCCTAGTGCATTATGGGGCCGGTCACGTGATCGGCCCTAGTGCATTGTGGGGCCGATCACGTGATCGGCCCGGCTCCGCGCATGCGCAATGCGCTTATTGAAGCCGGGCCGATCACGTGATCAAGCCCATAATGCACTAGGGCCGATCACGTGACCGGCCCCATAATGCACCGCGCCGGAAGTGAAGTACGACCGATGCTTAGAACTACAAAGAGGGCGGGAGATTCCAAATAAGAGGGCAGAGAGGACACAGAATAATGCCGCCCAGCAGGGCGTGCATTACACCACAAAGGTGTGCTGATGGCAGCGTGGCCACGCCTACCCAGTCCCCTAACCACGGGGACTGCTGTAAGTTTATACTTATTTTACATATGTTTACTAATGACACTTTAGATAAGAAAGGGATAGATAGGGAGCTGCTAGGAAGGTGTAGGGACAGCTAGAGATAGTGTAGGAGCTTAAAATCAGGTGACAGGTTCCCTTTAATTAGGTGCACTATATGCCCAGTGGGGGCTTTTTATGTTGGTGAGACTAGGCAACGTCTAAGAGCAAGGATGAGGTCTCATCGTCATACAATTACACACAAAAAAATCAATTTCCAGTAGCGGAGCATTTTTATGGCTAGGGACATAACAATGACAATATGAAGGTTTTAATTTTGAGAGGTAATTTCAAATTCCAAAAACATCGAAGAGTGTGTGAATCCAAGCTAATTAGAAGTTTCCATTGTATACAGAACGGACTGAACATCTCTGATGGTTTTATGGCTCATTACGTCTAAACAATATTGTTCAAAGACATGGAAATCTTAGAGACCAGGTTTTCTTATAATTTAGTGTCCTAAAGACTTTATTACCTCTGGGCCTGCCTGATTGAAGATCCTCTCCAAGGCTGCTTTGTTTATTTTGCCAAATGTCCAGTCTTTGTAATGTTTATTTAGTGAAATGTCCAATCATTTTAGTTGTGCATGCATATATTTTGAGTGTCATTCAATATCTTGTCATGCCATGCCTGATGAAGAGACCTGAGTTGCCTCGAATGCTCGCCTTATAACATCATTTATTTTATTTTTGTTAGCCATTAAAAGGTATCACAACCACAAGATTTTTATCTTGTTTCTCACACTGATAGCAATCAACATTTACTATATATGCACACTATCAATACAATTAGAGACATATACACGTGGTCAAAATTGTTGGTACCCCTCGTTTAATGATGGAAAAACCCACCATGGTCACAGAATTAACTTGATTACGCTGACGTATTATTCATTTATTGCACTGTCCTTTGATGTTGGTTGTACCTAAGACATCGTTGTATACTAAAGTTAGATCTATCAAGTTTGTCTAGTCAGACTATATAAACATGTATTTTGTTATGTATTTTGTTCTGTATAAATTGTAAATGTCTTTCTGTATATGTTTGAACATTTTTGTATTTTGCTATGTAGATAAACCCTGATGAAGGCCAAATGTGGCTGAAACGTTGGGAATTGTACAACCTTTTTCTATTGATCAAGTGCTGACATTTCAATAAAATACTGACATTTAATACGTGAATTCATTGTCTTCTATTTTGGTGTGCCAGGGTATATTTATGTAAAGACAGAATTAACTTGAATCTGACAAAAGTAATAATAAATAAAAAAAATCTATGGAAATGAACAAATGAAAGTCAGACATTGCTTTTCAACCCTGCTTCCACAGAATTTTGCAAAAATTTATACTCATGAAATAGACCTGGACAGAAATGATGGTACAGCTGAAAATAATGTGACAAAAGGGACATGTTAAATCAAGGTGAGTCCACTAATTGACTATTATGATTGGTCATTACAGATAGCTTTTTAACCATGTGCTCTGCTCCTCATTTTATCTGGTACTGGGCTACTATACTCGATTATTTTTTTTTATTTAATATCAAAAATTTTGATTTTATACTTTGACACACAATGTCAGTGTTTTCTTCAGTGTTTCTTCAATAACATACTAAGTACGATATTTTCACTAAAAACAGTCTCAGAATCACTGGGATCCGTTGAAGCAGTCCAGAGTGATTACCTCAAACAGTGATACTGGTCAGAATTAAAAAAAAACTGTGAAGGGGTTAAGAATAGAGATGAGTGATGTTGGATTCGAAATGTTCGCCAATCTCAAATTCGAGCTATTTTGGGCGGTGTTCGAGTCATTTGACGAATGCGAACAATTAGCTTAAAATTCGGCGGTTCGAGGTTATGTTCAATAACACCAAAAGCTTAACCCTAACCCTAAGGCTATGTGCACACTGGCCGGGTTTGTGCAGGTTTAGCAGCGGAAACTGCCGGTCGGTTTCCATGAGGTTTATGTAAATTTATGTTAATCCAAAAGCGGCTTTTGGGTTAACATATAAACCTATGGAAACCGACCCCCGGTGTGCACACACCGGCGGTTTCCACATGCTCATCCGTTGCTAACCCGCTGGGTTCCCAGCGGGTTAGCAAAGAATGAGCATGTTCTATAATCCGGCCGGTTCTGCAGCGGCTGCAAGCAGAATCATGTGCTGCTTCCAGCCGCTGCAGAACCGCCGGCGCTAACCCGCTATGCACCCGCCGCACACCCGCCCGTCTCCAGCCGCACATACCCAACAGGAAGCCGGTGGACGGCTCCGGAGCTTCCTGTCGGGTCCGCCCAGCCGCCGCCGACACTAAAGCCGACGTAAGGGTGCACATACCCTAATACTGTTAATGAATGTTAATATCCAGTTTCAGTGTATAGTGTGCAGGGGAAGCGGGGTTTAGATCAGTGCTGCAGAAATAATGCCGATCTCTATTTTTTTTCCTAACTGCATATACAGTGGGGCGGTGCAGGCAGTCAGCCAATGACACACACACACAGCAAAGTGCATTTTTTGCACACAAGCAAGGGCATGTGTCATTGGCTGTGTAGGTCACATGTCCTTGCCCGATAAGACCCAGCCATTTTCCCCATCGCCAACATTTCCTCAGTGCTGCAGATGTGTGTCAGTCAGGCACCGCTATTGCTTCTGTGGGCGCTGTAAAGTGTTAGTTAGATAGATAGTGAGCGAATCTCAAGTTGGATAGACAGATAGGTTTAGGGAGTAGGGACTAGTTAGGATCTCAGCCCTTTTGAGGGCTACTTCAGACAAGTAGGGAGTAGGGATTAGTTGTAAATATCAGCCCTTTTGAGGGCTACTTCATAGAAGTAGGGACTAGTTATAATATCAGCCCTTTTGAGGGCTAGGCTAGAGCAGTTCCTATTAGTTTTTGCCAGGCAGGTGTGTGCCAGTGCTGTGCAAGTGTTTTTCACAGCATCTGGCCATATCTAGCTCAGGCAATCCTTTAGGGCAGATAGTGTAGCACTGCTGTTAAGAAAGCTACACCATCTGTCTTTAGTAGCCAATTTTTTACTGCAGCTAGTCCAGGCAGTTTTTTTAGGCTGGTGGCAGTATCTGGTAGTCAGCGGTGTAGCCCTGCTGTAAAGTAACCTACACCGCCTGTCTATCCAGTAGCCAAGTTTTTACTGCAGCTAGTCCAGGCAATTTTTTTGGGTTAGTAGCAGTGTCTGGTAGTCAGCGGTGTAGCCCAGCTGTAAAGTAAGCTACACCGTCTGTCTATCCAGTAGCCAATTTTTTACTGCAGCTAGTCCAGGCAATTTTTTTGGGCTAGTAGCAGTGTCTGGTAGACAGTGGTGTAGCCCACTTGTGAACCAAGCTACACCGCCTGTCTAGTTCAGACTAAATTTACTGCACTAGCCAGTAATAGTTGGCTATACATGTCATTTAGACAGTGGTTGTAGCCCACTGAACACTAGCTGTCTAGTTCGATAATTAAATGAGCTAGCCAGTATAGTTTGGGCCTAGTAGCAGTGTCATTTAGACAGTGGTTTGTAGCCCACTTGTGAAACACACTACAACGCTTGTGTAGTTCAGACTAATTTTTAACTGCACCTAGCCCAGGTACTAGTTTGGGCCTAGTACCACTGTTTGGCCACTTAGCTCTGCTCGATTTTCATCCTAATTTTTTTTTTCCTAACAACTGCAGAGTTGCCAATTTGGTCACATACAAAATGAGTGGCAAAAGGCCTGCTGCTGGTGGAAAGGGAAAAATGTTTGTGTCCGTGGGGTAGGTGGTACAGCAACAGTAACATCTGCTGAAGAAAGACCATCTTCCAGCAAAAGTAAGATGTCTAGTTATTTCCGTGCACAATCTGATGTGATCCCTGTCTTACGGACATGACCATCAATACCTATTGTAGATGAGGCACAAAAACAGCAGGTGCTTGAATGGATCTCAAGTGCTCCATCAAGTGGCATCTCCTCCACCTCAACTTCAACATCCCAAACCCTCCAGTCCTCTGACGTGTCACCCCAATCGCACTTGCTTCCTCCCAGCTCCCAAGTCTCCAGCCGCCCTACTGAGTATGGGGTAACAGAGATGGTTGAGTCTGCAGAGCTGTTCAGTCACACTATAGCCTGGGAATCAGAGGTCTTCTCCAAAGCTGCAGTGAGTCTAGATGAGGAAATGATCTGCACTGATGCCCAGAAGCTTTGTGAGTCGGATCCAGGCCCAGATGAAGAAGGTCCTGAGCATAATGTAGACCTGTGGCACCCCACTATGCAGGCGTCACAGAGGGGTACTGCACCCGTAAAAGAGGTGCAGATACTCGAGCTGCAAGCGGATTCTAGGATGGTGGGTGGAACCCATAACCAGCACTCCCACACTAGATTACACGGTGGGAGGGTACCCGGGTGGGAATAAAACCACCTCCGAGGGAACAAGAAGGTCCTTGTGAATGACTTTGTTCCCCTACAAGAACGCTGTCCCGGAGGTCCCAGTCCTACCAGTGCAGGACTTTACCACACTAGCCGCATTACCAACTACCTCCGGCGGACTGTGGCGGTGCTGGTGATCACCACCAGAAACTACAGGTGGCGTCATGACAACTTTGTATATAATCCCCTGTATATATTCCCCTTTTTTGGAAAGATAGGCCCAGGACACGGGGTCAGGCGCGGCCACCACTCCCCGTGACAAAAGGAACGTTAACCCTTGCAGCCTGACACCCGAGTACCCCAAAGCCTGGGCTCAACATATCTTTTTCTGGCGGTCACGAACAGGATATCGTGCCCAGTAGTACCGGGTACTGTACGCCTTCAACTTAGACTTAAAACGAAGTTTTTCCGCCATTGCTTAGTGCCAAAAATGGGTTCCCGCTGTTACTGCAGGAGGACCCAAGATGGTGCCGTAGCCATGTACTAAAAACCATGTGCAGGTCCGGGGGTGTGCTTCAACCCCTAGAAGAAAGAGGGCCAAGAAGGAGGCGCCAAAAGTGTGGCCGCCCCGATTGCCATCAATCAATCAGGGGGGCGGCCCACAGGAAGTTCCTCGGGAGAGGCCGCCCATAAAGGGACAAACCAGAAGAGAAGGACAGAAACGACAAGGCTCCTTTGTACCCGGCAGCATGGCGGCACCCCAGAGGAGAGACATAGTGCACGAGCTTGAGGAGCACACCGGAGCTGCGCAAGGTGACCTGGCAGCGGCGTCCCTCTTAACCTGAGAGGGGGATGCTGACTACTGGAGGGATGCCTTTGTATGTCTCCGCCAGGAGATGGAAGGAGCCCTGGCGTGGGTGTGCTAGCGGTAGAGCACGTAGCGGACCTATGAACTATCCTCTGAGAGCGGTATAATAAACACAAAAAGTACTGTGTATATTGACTGAGATCAATAGCATTAATCAATTATCGTAAAAAATTGACAATTGTGTGGTTGCACAGTCTTTTACTTGTGTTTTAATTTTTTCATATGCACTGTTTTGATGTTTCTGTATTTAATAAAATTGTCAATTTTTTACGATAATTGATTAATGCTATTGATCTCAGTCAATATACACAGTACTTTTTGTGTTTATTATATATGTTTCTTACTGTGGTACTGATGATCCCACCATGGTTACACCCTACAACTTTTTGTTCATATCCTCTGAGAGCGGACCGCGAGGTGCAAGAGGTGGCAGTGGCCGAACGCGCAGTTGTGGAGTACTGCGCTTTTCTACCAGATGTACCACCACCAGTTCAGACCCGGGACACAGGACTTCAAACCGACCCCCCAGCTACACCACTGTCCTGTTCCAGCTGTTGTCTCTAGCTGGAGGCAGACGTCCCCAACAGAACCAAATATTGTAGTCGAGGAGGAGTACGATGATACAGACGAAGAGGAACCGGAGGACGCAGAGGGAGCCTCAGGAGGGAGCACCCCAGAAGCTGCGTGGTGGAACGCGTGGCAGCGGCAGTAGCGAGGAGTCCCCGCTGAATTGAGCTCAGCGGAAACCCGAGTGGTATCCAGAGTCCCAACTGGCAACTCACCACCCCAGCGGTCTCAATCAGTGTTGGACGAGAGAGACCAGCTGGCCAGACAAAGACGATGGGAAGAATGGTTCCAGCGAGAGCAGACAACCAGACAACGCTGGATGATGCAGCAGTGTGCTGTTGTATCAGCACCCATTGGGGTGCTGCTGCATGCTGCCTCTGTCGGCCCTATCTGAGGAGTCTCAACCTAATGCCTCCAGAAGGGGTGATTAGGGAGGGGGGCTGATGTCATCATCGGAGGGCTTCTACATCGCCTCAACCTCAACCCAGAAATCAGAGAAATTGGGGAGGGAGGGGGTCATCTCGACTTCAAGCCAGCACCCCGAGATGCTGAGGAAAGAGCGGCATGGGGGGTGGTGGTCTCTACTCCAACACAGCACTCCCGTAATGGGGGGGTCGAGGAAGGAGCCATGCCGAGAGTCTCATTAGAGACCCACTTTGCTTCTTCTGTTGTCCCGTTTTGCAAAAAAAACCCGAAAAATTTGTGAAGAAAAAAATGTAGGTGTGCCTCCTATGGACACTAAGCAAAAACTGGTTAAGGCTGTGGCTGTATACTGCAGAGGAGGAGCCACTGTTAAAAAGGACCTGTCACCAAACCAGGCATGGTGACCTAATTACAGCACTGGATACAGCATGTCTGCAGCATCCAGGCAAGGGGTCTCCCAGCACTTGAGCAGCCCTGTACCCCGAGATAATACACTTAGAAAACTTACATGCTGCAGCCATTAAGAAGGTGTTGTGGCTGGAGCCAATGGGCAGATTCACACCCCCTGCATGTTTAATCTGCCCACCGCTGCCTCCATGATGCCAATCATTGTCTCCCTCTTCAGCAGCATTAAACATAGGTTTTTTTTTTTTCAGAACCTTGCCGTTTGGCCCCGCACCTCAGGGGGCGGGGCCAAATGGCAAGTTCTGAAAAAACAAAAACCTCTGTTTAATGCTGCTGAAGAGGGAGAGAATGATTGGCAGCGGTGGGCAGATTAAACATGCAGGGGGTGTGAATCTGCCCTTTGGCTCCAGCCACAAGCCACCTCCTTAATGGCTGCAGCATGTAAGTTTTCTAAGTGTATTTTCTCGGGGTCCAGGGCTGCTCAAGTGCTTGGAGACCCCTTGCCTGGATGCTGCAGACATGCTGTATCCAGTGCTGTAATTAGGTCACAATGCCTGGTTTGGTGACAGGTCCTCTTTAATCTTTTTCAGATTATGCATAGTGTCGCCTTCTAGTGGACAGCAGCGTAACACCCATGGTCCTGTGTCCCCCAATGATGCGAAAGAGAAAGCAAATTTAATTTAATTAAGTATGATGGAAAACATTATGTTCGGCTATTATCACCTCAGCCGTCCCCTTCGCTCTGGAAGTGACTTTAGTCTAACATCTGCATTAATCCGAACCTCCCATTCTCGACTCCAAGACTTCTCCTGAGCTGCACAAATCCTCTGGAATGCTCTACCTCAAGAAATTAGGACCATCCACAACTTACTACATTTTCAGGCGCTCCCTAAAAACATATCTTTTTAGGATGGCCTATCATTCTCCCTAATCGTAGTCATGTACACATAAGGTCTTCACTATTGCTCTGAACATAATTTCTCTGTCAAATTCCACCAGACCCAAGAGCTTTACATAGATTGGCTGGTGGCCAATCATGCAGCTTTTACCTACTCCCCATCCCCTCACATTGGCTGGACTATCATTGTAAAAAAGCACCTGTACTTTATGTCACCCCCATCTCATTGTTAGATTGTAAGCTTTTACAAGAAGGGTCGTCATTATTTTTGCTTAATTATTGTACTTTTCTATATTTGTTTCTCATAACTCTTTGTATACGAACAAAGTTGTCCCCTCTTATGGTGCTGAAGCCACAGCTCCCCATAGACAGTAACATAAGCCTGCTTTCCCGACACTTCTTTAAACTCAGTATACATAAAAATTAACCCCTTCACACACATGGTGTAATGACACCATGTCTGCAGAGTGAGGACACTCTCCACATACATGGTGTCACTACACCAGGTGCATATTAGCCCCTTCAGCACTGGGTTTACAGCCTCTCAGCATCCTCTGCGCACACATGCGTTCCAGAGGATGCTGAAGGGGTTAATCAGTAAAATAACCCCAGACTACATTCTTTTACTACAATCAGCATTGTCTTAGCTAAACATCTTGTACCGCTGCTGTCACAGTGGTACAAGATGATAGCTTACTGTACAGCACAGCGGAAAGTTTAAACTTGCCGGCTTTGACAGCCGGCGAGTTTAAAGTATTTTTGGCTGCACACTCGCACAGTGTGCTGTATGGGGGCGAGATTTTCTCGCCCCCATACACTTGCATTGCCCTCACGCGCGTCAGAATCACGTGCAATCGCAGCATGCTGCAATTGCACTCGCTTCTGACTCGCAGTGCGAGTTAGGTGCGGGGGACTCGCACCAGTGTGCCCTGCCTGATAGGGCAACACTGGCCCGAGTGCAATGCGTTTTTTTCACGCATTGCACTCGCGCGAGTCTCACGCCAGTGTGCCTCCACCCTAACATTACTGCTGTATTATTAAAAATTACCAATCAACAGCAGATGGCATAAAGGCAGCATTAGATTGTTTTTCTTTTTTACATCTTGTTAAAACAAATGCTACATCTGTATTAGCCTGCAGAGCATCTGAAAATGGCAGAAGAATTAGTAAAATGCTCATCTCTCCATTGCGTAAACTAAAGAAATGACAAATTCTTATTGTAAGACAAAGACATTTGCAATATTCGTCTATGGCTATTCATATTCAATGCTTGCTATATGTATCTAATAGAAAACAGGGTGGTTAAAAGTGCAAAGCAACTACTGTGGTCAGCCTCTTTGACATGACAACATTGTATTGAAAATATTTCTTATAGGCAGTTGTAGATATTCAGTATGCATAGTACATGGCTCATCTGAATATCTGATGCAGGAAGTTTCTGTAAGCTCACCTTGCAGTTGTGAGTAGGCTTATAAAAGTTTAATTAAAATCATAAACAAAGTACCTCACATTGGTTACATATGCAACTATAGTGGAGCTCATGTTTTCAGTAAATGCAGAGTACCATTATGGCATAGTGTATGTACAGTATATATATTTGTATGTCAGCCTCAGAATATGTGCATCTGTGTACTAATCTACTATAGGTGTGCTGGCCTTATCCTTTGGAAGGTTTTTGCATTGTCAGGCGCCACATCTAAGGCTGGTTTCACGCTGGAATTTTTATTAATCCAAGGGAATACGGGACAGGCCTGCATTTCCCCGGATCCTTCCACAAGTGTTTTTTCAGGATGCAACTGGATGCACCCGCACCGGTATTACGGTATTATCACTGATCCATCTCACGGATCAGTGGTATACTGGTGTAAGAGCATCCCGTTAAATCCTGTGGAAAACTTGTTTCCACTGGATCCGATTACAAATAACATGTAGGGCGTGTCATTTAGAACTGCGTTCTGGGCATGCACAGTTGAAAAAACCCAGATCCAGCATGCTGCAGTCTGCCAGATCCGAGTTACATTGGGCACATTCTGATTTAACCCATGGTGCCCCAGATCCAGGTGCTTCCGGGTTTTGCCACGGATACCAAAATGCATTTTTGGTCCCTGTGAAAAAAAACGGTGACACCCGGATCAGGGAAAAAGAGTAAAGAACTGGATGCACCAGTAGGCTCATCCGGCCCAATTAAAAGTAAATGGGGCCGAAAACTGATGCAGGTGCATCCAGTTTAAGGCCACGTGCAGACGCTGAGTATTTGATGAGTTTTTTACCTCAGGATTTGTAGCCAAAACCAGGAGTGGATAATTAAATACAGAAGTGGTGCAGGTGTTTCTATTAGGGTCACGCAGGGCCGTATCACTGATGGGGCAATGTGAGTGGCCTGACTCAGGCAGCACCACCTGCTGGTGAAAAAGGGGGCGGCATCTGCAGGGGGTGCTCATGTTGTCCTGCACACCACGGGAAGAAGTGAAAGCCAGCAAAGATCAAGAGAGCAGCCTCCTATGCTGAGATACCAAAGATAAGCAGCTCCGGGTCACAAGGTGACAGATCTACTGCTCGCCAGGGAGTGAGGGAGGGGCCTAGGGGATCGGAGCATGTGAAGCTGCACATGTACAACCAGCACATAGGACTGTGTGAGGTATCTGTATAATCTGTGAGTGAGCTGTGTTTCTGTCTGTGTGTGAGATGTGTGTGAGCTGTGTGTGTGTTGTGTATGTGAGTTGCATGTGAGTTGTGTGAGTCGCATGTCTGTGTGTGAATTGTATGTGTGAGCTGTGTGAGTTGCATGTCTGTGAGTTACTTCTGTGTGAGCTGTGTGTCTGTATGCGAGCTGTGTGAGTGTGAGTTGCATGTCTGTGTGTGAGTTACTTGTCTGTGTAAGCTGTGTGTCTGTGAGTTGTGTGTTTGTGTGTGAGCTGTGTGTGAGTTGTATGAGTTGCGTGTCTGTGTGTGGCAGCTGTGCGTGTGAGTTATATCTGTGTGTGAGTTGTGTGAGAGCTGTGTGTGTGAGTTGTCTCTGTGTGTATGTCTGTGTTTGAGCTGTATGTGTGTGTGAGTTGCATGTCTGTGAGTTACGTGTCTATGTGTGTATGCTGTGAGTGTGTGAGCTTTGTGTCTGTGTGAGCTGTGTGTGTGAGTTGTGTCTGTGTGTGTGAGCTGTATGCGTGTGAGTTGTGTCTGTATGTGCGTTGCGTGTCTGTGAGTTACGTGTCTGTGTGTGGGAGTTGTGAGTGTGTGAGCTGTCTGTGAGCTGTGTTGTGTGTCTGTGTGAGTTGTGTCTGTGTGTGAGCTGTGTGTGAGCTGTGTGTGAGTTGCATGTCTGTGTGAGTTGTGTGTGTGAGCTGTGTTTGTGTGTGTGAACTGTGTGTGAGCTTTGCGTGTGACTTACGTGTCTGTGTGTGAGTTGCGTGTCTGTGTGTGAGTTGCGTGTCTGTGTGAGTTGCGTGTCTGTGTGAGTTGTGTGTCTGTGTGAGTTACATGTTTGTGAGTGAGCTGTGTGTGAGTTGTGTGTCAGTGTGTGAACTGTGTGTGTGTGCTGTATGTGTGTGTGTGTGTTTGTGTCTGTGTGTGAGTTGTGTGTCTGTGAGTTACGTGTCTGTGTGTGAGCTGTGTGTGAGCTCCGTGTCTGTGTGTGAGTTGTGTGTGGGAGCTGTGTATGAATTGTGTCTGTGTGTGTGTGTGAACTGTGTGGGTGTGAGCTGTGTGTGTGTAAGTTGCGTGTCTGTGTGAGTTGCATGTCTGTGTGAGCTTTGTGTGTCTGTGTGCGTGTGAACTGCGTGTCTGTGTGAGTTACATGTCTGTGAGCGGTGTGTCTGTGTGATCTTTGTATGTCTGTGTGTGAGCTACGTGTCTGTGTGAGTTGTGTGTCTGTGTGTGACCTTTGTGTCTGTTTGTGAGCTTTGTGTGTTTGTGTGTGTTGTTTAGATATCTTTTGAGTATAGTGAAGTATGTGTATATACACTTCTCCAGCATGCATGTGCTGTGTATATGATGTGTACCTGCAGAGCATCTGTTATATAGCTAAGGCGGCCGTCACACGCTAAGATATCTAGAACGATATTGTAAGTGATCACGTGCACGCGCGATCGCTTACAACATCGCTCACATCGCTGGTGAGATGTCACACAGACAGACTCACCAGCGATGTGGAGCAGCGATCTCGCTGGTAACTATGGTACACATCGGGTAACTAGGCGCCGCGCGTCGCTTAGTTACCCGACGTGTACCATAGTTACCATCTCCCAGCATAGGCTCTGCCGCTGGGAGATCGTTCATCGTGGTGTCATACACCACGATGAAGCAGATCGCTAAATCGTAAATCGCTAGATCTGAGGTCCGGACCTCAGATCTCGATTTTGCGATTTGATCAGATCTCGCTCGTCGTATCCTGCCGTCACACGCACAGACATCGCTTACGCGATGTTTAATCTGCCGCGTTCAAGCGATATCTTGCGCGATATCTGTGCGTGTGACGGCCGCCTAAGACATGTCTGATGTGTGTGCTTGTGCTTGTGTGAGTGTATGATGTGTATGTAATGAGCATGTGTTGTCCAGTATATGTGTGCTGTATACATGTATATATAGTGTAATTTAACCCCTTCACTACCTCTTGAAGTACATATACGTCAAAGCTTGTATTCCCACCTTAAATACCAGCTCACATGCTCAGCACGCTTCAGGTTGCAGGACTGTGTCTGCCTACAGTAGCACCGCTCTGCCAGCCATCATTGTGTGTCTGTATGGTTGAGCCAATCCTGTCATTGCCATTAATGACCCTTGTTCCGGATTCTTCTGTGTGGTTCTTGTATGTGTGTGATGGCGCTGACATACATGTGTTTGAACAACTTTTTTTCTATATCTCTAAATTAAAATATCCACTATTGTCCTAATTTCATTTTACAGGGTAGATATAAATCTTAAAACGAAAGTGAGAAAGAAAGTAACCGGGCACCTTAAGGATTGATACGGTGTATACAGCACTTGTACTCCTTGTGTTCCCGCTTTCAATCTCTGTTAATGGCGTTGCTGCGCCTTGTAGTGCAGTCCATGCCTCCTGCACCCCCTCCCCACCTTGATGTAATAAAGCACAAGATTCTACGAATGGTGAGTGCCGCCTTTTCCTTCACTTGTAGATATAAATCTGTGCAAACTAGATTTATTTCTACCAATTGAAAAAAACTTACTGGGGGGGGGCGCCGTTTTGCAGTTCGCCTCAGGCAGCACAGAGGCTAGGTTCACCCCTGGGGCCACGTCACACACACAGATATCTGTGCAGAGATTGTTCGCAGATCTCTGGTTGCAGTGAAATCATGGACACATTGTTTCATTTTGTGGCTGTGTACAAATGAACAATATGTCCATGATTTCTCTGCAACTAGAGATCTGCAAACAATATCTGCACAGATATCTGTGTGTGTGTCGTGGCCCTTATGGTACCTTTACACGCCGCCACAACAGGATGGATACAACCCGCTACAGGCTACAAATGTAGCTTGTAGCAGCAAAATACCCCGTAGTAGCGGCGTGTGAAGACGGGACGACACAGCCGGCTACAGATACCTCTGTATCCGTGCACTGCCCATAAACATATGGCTACATCGCCGATTGTAGCGAGCTGTATCGGCGTGTAAAGAAGCTACAGAAGGGAACTCTGGACACCCGGCGATGTAACTGCAATGTAGCTAAGGCGTGACCCAGGCTCTGTGTTACCGCGCCCCATGTGCGATCATTGGTGGAAGCTGCTGCATGATGATTGGTAGTCGCTGCATAGGGAGGCATATTTAAGGAGCTGACGAGTCACACTACACAATCGCTCGAGCGTGCTGTATTACTCAGCCTCTGCTTGCCTGCCCAATCAGGATGTTATTGCTTCGTCCTATCAGCGTACGGACGGCTCGTAAACCACAATTGTGGCACGCCTATGTGCTGTCCCTGCTGCACCAGGTACGCCCATAGTAGCTGGTTATAGCGGTGTGTAAATGAGCTACAGCTGGCTACTTGAGACACCCGGCGATGTAGCTAGCTGTAGATGTAGCGTAGCGTAGCGCACCTTGTGGCGGCGTGTAAAGAGGGTGCGTTTCCCGTTGGTAACCGTTCGGGCGTGCTCGTGCACGTGAAGTAGCCGTTGGTATCCATCCTGTTGTGGCGGCGTGTAAAGGTACCATTAGACTTTTCCTCTGGTTGCTTCACTCCTGGTTTTGCCTACAAATCCTGAGGTAGAAAACTCATCAAATACTGAACGTGTGCACATGGCCTAAAATGGATACACACGGATGACAAAAAACATCAATGTGAAACCAGCCTAAGATGGTGCAGCCTATTATCCATCCATCTTTTCCAGGTTGTTTAGTTAATTTGAGGCCTAGGTAAATGAATAGGTGCAGATTTCGGGATCACATCTGAAATGAGGTCACCTTGTCACTGTGGGATTATGCAATTTTGAGCAACATTGTAATCTAGGATCCTCATATTTTTCATGTGTAGCTATAGCCGAGGTCATGTATTCATTCATTTCAGAGCGCTGGTGTATAATATTTGTATATACATTCCTATACTACTGATAAGTAACTGTCTATGTAAAATACTGATGTTTATGCTAATGTTGACTGACATAAGCTTTTTATGATGTAAGAGACATGATCAGCTTAGCCACGCTGTTAAATTACAGAGTACCTGCTCTGCAAAGAGGATAATTAGGTATCTGGTTATATCATTTAGAAGATGCTAATACTTTCAGATATTCATGTATGTTCCCAGTATATAATGTCAGTTGTGGCTGTATTAGTCACTTGGCGTGTTCTAGCATTTGTAACCCACATTTCCCAGCAGAGCTGAGCTCTAATCTTCCTAAATTTTAATATGGTATCTTATTCCATTAAAGTTTAAGACAGTATTGGATTTACTGTATGATACTCAGATAAAGCATTTCTGAAATACAGTTTAAAATGGTTTATCAGGATGTACACAGACCGAGAGTCAAATATCCTCCATACACCTCCCTTTATTTCCTTAGCAGTTATTGTGTTTTCCAGATAAGGTCTGGGACTAAGCGCTTGTCATAGTGTTTGCTTTTAACTGCATCATCTGGTCAGGAAATGAAAATGGTCATATCTGGGCAGATGTCTTAATGTTGTTGTCCTGTTTGGATGCTCTCTGACCTCTGAGCCTTATGGTCATCTGTCTCTTTTGTGTTCTTTCAAAAAAGGAAGATTGGGTCATTTCAACAATATGGTCATAGTAAAGGTACCGTTACACGGCACGACATCATGCACGACATCGCTCAAAAGTGACGTGTTCAACGATGTTGCGTGTAACCGAACGATTCAACTATGATAATTAGTCAAGTTGGAGATCACAGGTTTATGAACATGTTCAAAAACCTGACGATGTCGTTCAAGCGATCTGCTAGCATCGTTCTGTGTGACACTGCGATAACGAACGATTTCATGGACGACTTCGCCCATTCACAGCAATGAGCAGGGATTGTTCGCAGAGTTGGCGAACGATACCTGATCACAACATAGTTGGTGATTTGTCCACGATATCTAGACGTGTGATCTCACCAGCGATGTAGGAATGATTTAAAAAACGACCGCGCTCCCATGAGATAGTTGCGGACATCATTTCAACGCTGTGCCTTGTAACTGTACCTTAATAAGTATGACAGTGTGAGATATACTAATGAACCAAACTGCATGACATTACTTCCAACCTTGATACAAAGCATATGGAACTAATTCTTTAGAATGCACAGTAATCACAGGCTCAAATATAATATTGTTCTTTATCTCATGTCCATTGAATAAACTCAGCAAATCTGTCACAGTATTGACATTGCTGTTTCTGGTAGACAGCCGCGTACAGATGAAAATTGACCCTATGCTGAAAAAGGGACTCGGGCTTTTCCCTCATCTCCTGGATACTAAAGCGAAACTTGTGTTTGTTAACAATGCTGTGGTCCTGTAAAGATTCTTGCCAACCATTGGTAGCCATGCAGTCTACCTTTATGCTATACACAGGCTTACTAGTAATAATAATAATAATAATATTATTTATATAGCGCTATTAATTCCATAGCACTTTACATGCATTTGCAACACTGCCCCCATTGGGACTCCCAATCTAAACATCTTATCAGTATGTTTTTGAAATATAGGAGGAAACTGGAGTGCCCGTAGATACCCACACAAACACAGGGAGAACATACAAATTCCTTGCAGATGTTGTCCTTGGTGGGAATTGAATCCAGGACCCCAGTGCTACAGTGCTTACCACGCTCTCCTCCATGACTTATACATTTAGAATTTTTTAGTCAACAAAATAATAAAAAAATTAAAACTATACAAGTTTGATATCACCTTAAAGGGAATGTATCAGAAGAATTTTGCTACCTCATTTGAGAGCAACATGATGTAAATGAGCAAATACTTCACAATCTCCAGATTCTCATCAAAGTAGGCTCCTCTTAACGGAGTACAATTAGTAAAGGTTGTGTTTATCACAAAGAAAGTCAGAATACAATAATGTATCACTTCATTTAGTGGGTGCAGCAGTTGTGACACAATCAGAATGTTTAGGTTTATCATGCAGCAGAGCACAGAAAGTTAAATTGCCCACAACAGACTCTCTATGTACAAGGTCTATGGACAGTGAGATGCTAATCAGAATAGGAGAGGGAATGGTTGGACTAGTGTAGTCCAGGCAATTATAATCCTAGCTGAAAAAACATTCACTCTAAGTCAGAGGTGGAAACTCCAGGTTTCAAGAGCCGCGCACAGTACAGGTTTTAAGGATTTCCTTAGTATTGCACAGGTGAGAATTGAATTACCTGCTCTGGTGATGATTCCAACCCCTGTGTAATCCTAAGGAAATTCTGAAAACGTGACCTGTTTGCAGCCCTTGAGGCCCGGGAGTTCCCCATCCTTGCTCTAAGTGAACAACAGCACACCGGGTAATCTATTGTTAAACTTTCTGTGTCATCTTCTATATCTTGCTTAAAGATTAACAACAAGCAAAAAACTGCACAGCACTCACAGACTAATGTGAACTGGTGCTAGCAAAGATGCTGGGTCAAATAATTTGAAAAAAACTCTTGCAGCACACAGCTACTACCAATGATGTACAGCAGTTGATGAGCAAGCAGACATTGGCCAATGTGTGTACCAAGAACTTCAGAAATAAAAAATTAGAATTTTTTAGTTTTTTAAAAAAAATTTCACCATGTATCCAGGGGGGAAGGACAACCCCTGGACAGATGGTGTCATGACACCAGCGTCTGATTAACCCCTTATTAACCGGGTTAAAACCCCCTCGGTAGCACAGTGTAGAATGAAGTCCTGAACAGCCGACATGGTAAAAACATGTCAAATCAAGGTGATAAGTGTAACTTTGCAAAAAATAATAAATTATACATACAATACTGCTTCACTGTTGCTGTCACAGCAATGAAACATTATTGTAACTGTATGGGGATAGCAGGAATTATACAGGCGAGCAGCACTAATGCTGTTCCGTGGTCCATCAAGACCATGGACAGCAGAGAAAAAAGACAACACACACGCACTCACACCTCACACTCGCACCACATACACTTATATACAGCCAGGCACACTCACCACACGCACCCCACTCGCACCACACTAGCACCACACTAGCACCACACTAGCACTACACTAGCACTACACTAGCACTACACTAGCACTACACTAGCACTACACTCGCACTGCACTCGCATCACTGTCGTGCATCAATCACGCTCCGTGTTTGATGCACGACAGTGTGCCTGTACCCTAATATAAATTTTTCCCCCAAAATGTGCTAGATGTTATTTTCAGGGGATGTCTAATTTTTCCTGAACAATTCACAAAAATTGCAGCATCCATCATCCCCCTGCAGCAACCATCATCCCCATCATCCCCCTACAGAACACATGATCCCCTGCAGCATCCATCATCCCCTGCAGCTCCCATTATCCCCATCATCCTCCTGCAGCACCCATTATCCACTGCAGAACACATCATCCACCTGCAGCACCCATCATTCCTATCATCGACCTGCAGAACCCATCATCTCCCTGCAGTACCCATCATCCCCTGCAGCACTCATCATGCCCCTGTAGCACCCATCATCCCCCTGCAGTTTCCATCCTACCTATCATCCACTGCAGCACCCATCATCCCCCTACAACATCCATCATCCCCTGCAGCACCCATCATCCCTCTGCAGCACCCATCATCCCCATGCAACACCCATCATCTCTCATCATCCACCCTGCATCACCCATCATCCCCCTGCAGCATGCATCATACCCCTGCAGCACTCATCATCCCCCTGCAACTCCATCATCCCCATCATTCCCCTGCAGCATCCATCATCTTCATCATCCTCCTGCAACATCCATCATCCTCCTGAAGCACCCATCATTCCCTTGCAGCACCTATTATCCTGCTGCAGCACCCAACATCCCGCTGCAGCACCCATCATCCTCCTGCAGCACCTAACATACACACGTAAGCACCTCTTTATTCACTGATCCTCCTGCTACAGTCCTACTGTACTTGTATGTGCAGTACGGTACCGGCGCCACTCAGTGTAGAAGTACGGTAAACTGCTGGCCAATAGGACGCCAGCAGCCTCCGTCTGATTGGCCGGCTTCTTACTCCCATATATGTATGCTGAGCCCGAAATGCCGTACAGCACATACAGGAGAACGTGAAATGCATACAGTAACGTGGCAGCAGTGGTGGCGGCAGGGGGCTCAGTACTGGTACCTCACATGTCAGCTGTATGCCCTGTTCCTCTGTTCCACAGGCATGCAGCTGATTTTGGGAGGATGGATTATATTTAGCAGCCTGAACAAATTCTCAACTAGGTCTTATTTTCGGATCAAATCTTATTCTCGGGGAAACATGGTAACATAACTTAATACAAGGAAATGGTATGATTCAAAACTATTATCTTACCACAGCAGATTCTGGTCAGACGACCATTGCACTCAGTGCTGTATGCAGCTCTGCCCAGGTTTTAACTGAAGGCATTGTGAATGCAAGACACCAGCCCCAATCACTAACGACCTCCATTCACACAGAGGGAGTGACTACTGGTTTGTCCTGCACACACAATGGGCTCCATATAGGGCGCAGTTCACACAGGCCTGCACAGTGTATGCCCAGCCTCTTACATTAACCCCCATCTCAGTAGGCGGGCTGTTACGGCATTCAACACCGTTACCTGCGCCAGAACAAACGCACCCATACGGCCCAGCTGCACACAGCAGCAAAAAGAGTGCAAGAAAAACCAAAAATGACAGAAAACTGACATTATGGAAATGTAGTTATTTTTAAACTATATCAAATTATGGGGTCTTGGTTTGTCTTTTGGTCCAAAACACGTAAGCTTGTGAGCCCCTACACGGCTCCCCACGGATCACAAGTCCTATCCACTAAATTTTTATCTCAAGTGAGCAAAGGACAAAATAGAAAATATTATCTTACCACAGCAGATTCTGGTCAGACGACCATTGCACTCAGTGCTGTATGCAGCTCTGCCCAGGTTTTAACTGAAGGCATTGTGAATGCAAGACACCAGCCCCAATCACTAACGACCTCCATTCACACAGAGGGAGTGACTACTGGTTTGTCCTGCACACACAATGGGCTCCATATAGGGCGCAGTTCACACAGGCCTACACAGTGTATGCCCAGCCTCTTACATTAACCCCCATCTCAGTAGGCGGGCTGTTACGGCATTCAACACCGTTACCTGCGCCAGAACAAACGCACCCATACGGCCCAGCTGCACACAGCAGCAAAAAGAGTGCAAGAAAAACCAAAAATGACAGAAAACTGACATTATGGAAATTTAGTTATTTTTAAACTAACAAGCTCACAAGCTTACGTGTTTTGGACCAAAAGACAAACCAAGACCCCACAATTTGATATAGTTTAAAAATAACTAAATTTCCATAATGTCAGTTTTCTGTCATTTTTGGTTTTTTTTGCACTCTTTTTGCTGCTGTGTGCAGCTGGGCCGTATGGGTGCGTTTGTTCTGGCGCAGGTAACGGTGTTGAATGCCGTAACAGCCCGCTTACTGAGATGGGGGTTAATGTAAGAGGCTGGGCATACACTGTGCAGGCCTGTGTGAACTGCGCCCTATATGGAGCCCATTGTGTGTGCAGGACAAACCAGTAGTCACTCCCTCTGTGTGAATGGAGGTCGTTAGTGATTGGGGCTGGTGTCTTGCATTCACAATGCCTTCAGTTAAAACCTGGGCAGAGCTGCATACAGCACTGAGTGCAATGGTCGTCTGACCAGAATCTGCTGTGGTAAGATAATATTTTCTATTTTGTCCTTTGCTCACTTGAGATAAAAATTTAGTGGATAGGACTTGTGATCCGTGGGGAGCCGTGTAGGGGCTCACAAGCTTACGTGTTTTGGACCAAAAGACAAACCAAGACCCCACAATTTGATATAGTTTAAAAATGATTCAAAACTATAAAATTATAATTTATCTCACAAAAAACGATCCCTCATAAGGTCAGACAAACCCCCTCTTCTACCACCTTGTACACCCGATTAGCAGCTACATCATCAATATCTAAGTTCTAGACAACCTTTTGGGGTACTATTTTAAAAACTTTCCAAAATTGCTTATATCACCACACAACGAGTTAATTTTTAAATAAAAACAGAGAATATGTAATATAGTTACCCTATTTCCATTGTGCAGAGATAGTAAACAGTTCTACGCGGAGACTAGATTATGAAATATTTAGTCCTTAACTTGCAGTTCGCTATGTTGTACCTGCACAAAGGTTTCCAGATCTTTGATCATAATTTTAAAATATTTTATTCATTTTGAAATGATTTCTGCCTTCAAAACATCCTGTGTCTTTCACAATACAATGAACCCTCTCTTTCAGTAGCTTCACGGTTGAGGTTGAGTGTCCAGATAGCTGCTAATAGAAAGAATACGGATAATCAAACTGTCGCAATGTGGATACCGTATAAGTCATGGAACATAAAACGATATGCACAACAAAGGCATGCTCGCTATCATCATTCTATCATCTTTCCATACCATTTCAGGCATTCTGATGCATTTGTCTGGCTGTTCAAAGACATAAGGAAAAAGCAGGATTCACAATACATTACTTGAGTAATAGATCAACTTGCTAGGGAGATAACCTCTTCTAAATGAGGTGTTCAGAGGATCGTGCATAAAAGAATGCTTTCTTATAGCACTGCCTTAAACGACTTGTGCAATTTTCTCAGTACACTGTTTATCGCCACTCATCGACCGGTGGAATGTACCTTGAGTAAAGTATTAATATCCACTTATTAGTTATCATATCATACAGAACTGAATTTTTATTGTACATACCTGCACAGTGTTTCTTATGATTAGGTTCCATTATACCAGATGCTAATAAGTGTTCTTTTTATACCTTGATACTTGAAGAGGTTGAAGCAAATGGTCTTGAAGACAGTGGTCTTGAGAGTCCTGTAATGAGGCCATAACTTGTGAAGCCCAACATCAGAAACCTGGAAGTCCACCTACAATGACAAACATAAACAAAAACCGACGAGCACACATAAAATAGACTAATGAAAAGAAGAATTTGGCTCAAATTAAAAACACAAAAACTAGACACAAAAAAGGCTCAATTATAATATGATTTTCTGTTGGTCTTACCATCACTTGTCCACAAATTCTAAGAGAATATTTGTTCTTAAAGGGATCCTGTCACCTCCAGAAAGCCTCCTAAGCTACGAAAACATGTCCCTGCAGCCTCCTATCACTAATCTCACACTTCTTTTGTCTCTAAAAAGCATCCTGTGAAAGTGCATAAAAACATTTTAATACTTACTCATTAGTGATTATAATTAGCAGAGGCTATATTCTTTAGTCACCAGGGCAGGCTGTTTTGCAGGCTCCGGGATCCACCCTGTCCTGTTGTTCTGCTTTTGCTTGTGCAGGCTCTGCCCTCCCCTCTCTCTATCACTCACAGAATGCAAATTATTAGCCTGCCTTCAGCTCCACATCACTGCAGCACAGACAAAGAGAGGGTGGATCATTCAGGCTGCAAAACAACATGCCCTAGGGGCTAAAGAATATAGCCCCTGCTAATTATCATCCCTAATGAGTAAGTATTAAAACGTCTTTATCCACTTTCACAGGATGCTTTTAGGAGACAAAAGGAGTGTGAGATTAGTGATAGGATGGTGCAGGGACATGTTTTGATAGCTTAGGAGGCGTTTTGTAGGTGACAGGATCCCTTTAAGAGTTGTCATTTAAAGACATAATGTGAAGACATTGTCTCATCCTCAGAACAGCAGTTTTAAGGAAAGTGGACCTTAAATGATTTCTATACCAGGGGTCTCAAAATCTAGGCCTCGAGGTCCGCACACAGTGCAGATTTTCAGGATTTCCTTAGATGATTCCAACTGAGATGATTCCAACTGTGATATGCTAAGGAAATCCTGAAAACAAGCACTGTGTGCGACCCTCGAAGTCTAGAGTTTGAGACCCCTGTTCTATACCTATAATAACAAACAAGCAGAGCATACACTCACTCTCCACGGGTCTCAGCAGTGACATCATATTAACAGCACACATTTTTGCTACAGCCAATCAGTGAGCTCTGTGGCTGTGGCAATGTCCCTCAACTGAGCTGCAGATATCAGTGATTGTCCGCAGTGGTGATGCACAATATTGATACTAGTGTCACTGCTGCAGCCAAAGTACAGAGACCTGACATAAATTGGAAAGCCACTCCAACTATGAGATGAAAGAACGCAAGAAAGCATATCATTGTACCCCAAAAATGACTCCAAGTTCTTCTATAATATTTAGAAAAACTGGATTAAGAAACCATAGCTTTCCTCTATGCCTGAACAAAGTTTTGGAGACTCAAGGCATAAGAAATATGTATTGTGGAAATATTCTTCACCCCCCATCAACCTTCTAAGTAACCATTTCTTAGTATGAAAGGAAAATTAGTCCATGCACATTTGTTGGGTAATATGATATTTGCATCCTAGTATTTTTTACAAATATATATTTCGCACTCTAAAATATATGTTTCTATAACAATAATAATAATACAAATCTATATAATTGTGCTAAATTGGTACAAAGCGTGGGAGCTGACTAGAAAAAGCTTGCAGTTAAGATGCCCGTATATACACAGCTATCAGCATTTTCTACAATCTATTGACATAAAAGTTGTTTAGTGCTCCAGTGGGTCACAAAGACTCAAATATCATTCCCATTTACAGTCCCAGCTAAAGTACTGTGTAAGGAAAGAAGTATGTGGTTTAATGCAAGTAAAAATGGAAAATTAATCATGAAGTCAACTTGCTATCAAAGTTTGGCTTAAACAGAATCTTTCAGCAGGTTTTTGATATGCAGCTCTCTGCCATCCGATTTCCATCTCTCCGGGAGAATCGGGAGAATTCAGATTTTTCTCACGGACACAAAAACGTTGCTTGCTTTGTTAATTGCCTTTCCCCCGATCCTCCCGGATTCGCCCGGATGGGTTGGGGTCAATCGTGGCAGGGCTCCCCGCTATACACCATGGTGAACCATATGGGGACCAGGGACTGCCCTTTCTGATCCGGGGTGAGATTCCCAGGAATGGACACCTGCGGCTAAAATCAACAAAAGAATCTGCCGGCTGTTATTTTCAAGGACCACTAGTGACTGTAGCATCCCCGCAAGCCGCAGGTCCTGAATCATCAGCAGCCCGTTTCCTGCTGGTGTTTGGTCTTGCGCGACACCGGAACCCGGGGGCACTCATACTGCCATCAGCGATCTGGCTCCGCGTTACGATTGGTTGTCCCTGATAGGGCGGCATATTTAAGAGCTGACCAGTCACTCTACACAATTGCATAGCATCATGTATTAGCAATCTCCTGCCTGGCCAATCATGATGCTATTGCTTTGTCCAATACCGTACGAGCGTCTGTAATCACAACTCTGGACGCCTATGTGTTGTCCTGTGCATCAAAGTCTATATACTTTGGTAGCACTGTAAGAGGAATCTACAGAAGGTAATTGTGATGCTCAGGATAGTTAAACTCTGTGGACTTGTACGGCTTTAAAGGCGTATAGGTACTAGAACTTGAAGTTGTCCGTGAGAAGGGCAACCGTAAGGTAAGTTGTATACTAGATATAATTCTAGAGAGTTGTCTGGTCAAAATAAACTGACTGAGGGCATGTGACTGCAGAATAGGATAGAAAATAACTTGTTTAACCTAACAACTATTTTAAATATAATGTTAAAATAGTGACAGAATTAATTTAAAGAAAAAACAATAACTCAGTGATACTTTATACACAATTTGGAAAGCTATAGCAAGCCATAATTGTTAATATTATAATAGTTACATCATCTGTGAGTCCCAGTACTGCTAAGGAAAAGAGAGTAGGAAACCCTTCTAATGTTTAAAGGGAATCTGTCAGCAAGTTTTGTTTTGTAATCTGAGAGCAGCATGAAATACAGTAGGAAACATAGCACCTGATTCCAATAATGTGTCACTTACTAGACTATATGTTTCTGTTTCAATAAAAATCAGTGTTTTATCAGCAGAAGACTATCACTACAGGACTAGGTGTCTCTTACCTTCTAGTCAACTGATCTATGTAATTAGGGACACATCAATGATTACAGTGTACACAGAAAGCTGCCAGTCAGAGGTGTTTTTGGTATTATACAGATCCAGCATTCAGAGCACACAGAGAAATAGTAATTATATCAAGCTGACACCATGCAGACAAGCAGGTGACACATTGCTGGAACCAGGGTCTCAGACCCAATATCATATTGCTCTCAGATTACATAGCAAAAACCTGCTCACAGATTTCTTTTTTTAATTCATGTTCATCATTGTATAAATAGAGGCGACAACTGTTTCATATGCAAATTTAAATCTAGAACTATACATGGAACTAAGATTATAATATATTAAAGCTTAAAAATTAAAAGCTCAGGAGAGAAACAGTGATTACTTTTACTGTTGAATTAGGTCACTGTGATAATGAGTTTTTATCATCATTGGCAGTGTACACAGAGGAAGCAGCTGTATCACTGGAATCCAGGTGCTTTGTGCTTTCTTGTAACATGATAATCATGAAACCTATATCCTCACAGAACTACCGTGTATATTTCAACACCCACCCAAACATCTAGGAGTCTTAAGAAGTATACTATGAAACACTTATTTAGGGTCATGAACCTCTCTGCACTAGGGTAGAAAGGTGATAAATGAAAAAGCAAACCTCACGATTATAGGTCATTTTGCCTCTAGAAGATACAGCTGCAATTACTATTTTATGCTTTTAGGATTCCGGAAGCCAACCTTATAACTTCTGAAAAAAGCAACATGATGCATTGCAGTCAGGGAAATAAGTATTTGATCCCTTGCTGATGTTGTAAGTTTGCCCACTGACAAAGACATGAACCGTCTATAATTTTAAGGGTAGATTAATTTTAACATGAGAGATACAATATCAAAATACAATCCAGAAAATCACATTGTCTAAATAATATAAATGGTAATGCATTTCGAAGAGAGAAATAAGTACTTGATCCCCTACCAACCATTAGGAGTTCTGGCTCCTACAGACCAGTTAAAAGATTAAGGCTTTCGTTTTAGCCGAAACGCGTCGCTCTTAACCGTCCTAAGGACTGATCTGATATACATTTTTTATAGATCTGCAATACAGTGAAGTTTTATACAATTTTCCTCTACGTGCTGCCGTTTTTCCCCATCACTGAGTCAATCTCTGCTTGCTACAGACCAGTTAGACGCTCCTAATCAACTCATTACCTGCATTAAAAACAGCTGTCTTAAATTGTCGCCTGTATAAAAGACTCCTGTCCACACACTGAGTCAATCAGACTTTAACCTCTACAACATGGGCAAGATCAAAGAGCATTCTAAGCATGTCAGGGTGGATTCACACCACGGCAAAGTCTGATCCGGGGCTCTCCGGTATAAACCAGACAGCCCTGACCGGATTTTGGCCCCATAGTATCCTAATGGTCCAGATGGAGCCGGATGGCAGCTATCTGCCATCCGGTTTTCATTTCCATGGAAGGATCCGGGAGACAAAAATGGAGACAAAAATCTCCCCAAATTGCCGTATCTCAGAACTCCCTAACATGGGAGCCTATGGGGCCTGATTGTCCCGGTCCGGGAGGATCGGGAAAAGGATACCTGCGGCTGCATGCCGCTGTTGTTTCAGGAGCAGGGAGCTAGCTGCGGTTCTGATTCATTAGCAGCTTTAGCTGCTCCAGCTGCACACCGGACCGGAAGGCATATTTGCCCTCCGGTTCTGTGTGCTGATCCGGTCCGGGCTGCCAAGTTCATTCCTTACCGTGGTGTGAAGCCACCCTCATTGAAAAGATCCTAGACCAGCACAAGGTTGTAATGTGGTAAAAACCATAAGTAAGACGCTTGGTGAGAAAGAGACAACTGTTGGTGTCATAGTAAGAAAATGGAAAAAATACAAAATGAGTGTCAATCGACATCGATCTGGGGCTCCATGCAAAATCTCACCTTGTGGAGCATCCAGAACTGAGGAAGGTGAGAGATCAGCCTAAAACTACTTGGGGGAACATGTTAATGATTTCAAGGTCGCTGAGACCACTATCACCAAGAAAACAACTGGAAACACATTACACCATAAAGGATTAAAATCCTGCAGTGCCCGCAAAGTCCCACTGCTCAAGAAGGCACATGTGCAGACCATCTGAATCTTGCCAATGAACACTTTGGTGATTCTGAGAGTGATTGGGAGAAGGTGATGTGGGCAGATGAGACAAAATGAGCTCTTTGGTATTATCTCAACTCGCCATGTTTGGAGTAAGAGAAGTGCTGCCTAAAATGCCCCTTAACATACAGCCAATGCAACAAAGGCATGGCTCAAAAAGAAGCACATTAAGGTCATTGAGTGGCCTAGCCAGTCTCCAGACCTTAATCCTTTAAAACGTTTATGGAGGGAGTTGAAGTTCTGAGTTGCCATGTGACAGCCTCAAAATCTTAATGATTTAGAGATGATCTGCAAAGAGGAGTGGACTAACTTCCTCCTGAATTGCACAAACCTCATCATCAAGTACAAAAAACATCTGACTGCTGTGCTTGCCAACAAGGGTTTTGCCACAAAAGTCTTAAGTCTTGTTTGCCAGAGCGATCAAATACTTAATTCTTTCTGCAAAATGCAAATAACTTTATATAAATTAGACAATGTGATTTTTTGGATTTTATTTTTGATATTCTCTCACTGTTAAAATTAACCTACCTTTAAAATTATAGACTATTCATGTCTTTGTCAGTGGGCAAACTTACAAAATCAGCAAGGGATCAAATCAGTATTTCCCCCACTGTATCAGTAAACAGATAAAATAATGAATATTTGTAATATCGCATACTCATAGGAAATTTTGTGCCCTGTCCAGTGATGACTGATGGGAAAGCTGTAATATTTTATAGCTCTTCAATAAATTATTGTTTGTTAAGGACTCAGCACCGTTGTTCAGCTTAACTATGTATGGTTTAATATAATTCTTTTTCCTAAAGTAAAGCTTTCTGACAACTAGCTTACATGTGTAGGACTATTGAGAATTAAGACTGATATTAAAAGCCTTCTTAAATCTATTTGCCTGGAAGCGCTGTGAAGAGCCAGCAATGCTGGAGTCTGACATTCAGCAAATACTGTTGAAAAAGGTCAGCACATGTTAGTTGTTTTATATCACAAAGACCTTGAGTTTAGAAATACCATTATGTCGCAATTGGTGCCCAATAGCAGAAAAGTGTCATGTAATCCACAGTTTCCTGCACAATCCAGACTCCTAATGAAAGAGGCTGACACTTGTGAAGTGGAGGGGTGACACGGGCAGAATGTTTACTGCCTTTAATGCCAACCATACATTTCAAAGAACACCTTTCACCTCTCCTGACATACATATCTATTTTAGTAAATGTATGTATTCCCCATGAAATTACAATTAGATGGAATCTGTCAGCAGGTTGAGACTATGTAATCTGACAGTGCCATGATGTAGTGGATGAGAGCCTGATAACACCAATATACCATGACACCTGAAGAATCCTCCATGGAACGAAGTTAAGATTTTTATTCATAGCAATGTGTTTCAAGGTAAAAAAAAATCTAACACACCCCACCAGTGAGCTTAAATAATTCAAGGAACACCCCTAAAGGGGAGGGGGCAAGGATGAAGTGAGAAAGTACATTTCTTTCTTTTTTTCCCTCTATACATAGGTTCCTCCCACTTCATTATTTTTCTTTTTGTTTACATTTTTGCCTCTTTTCTGCTTCCCATTTTCATTTTTCTTTTCTTCCTTATATCCTTCTCAGCTCCTCCACAAGTTCTTTATTTTACTTCCCAGTTGTGACTTGTTTTTTACTATATTTTCCCGTAAACTTTTATTTCCTCTCTTCACTTTATTTACTATTTCATTCCTCTCACTTCCTCTTTTTCCTACTTCCTCTTTAGGGACATTCCATCAATTATTTCATCTTTTATAAAGGTCACTGGAAGGGTCTCATGTATAATTTTTTTTTTTACTCTGAAAAGGTGCCAGTCTGGGGAAAAAATGCATTGTTCTAAATAAAAAACGTAATTTTATACCATCAAGGATTCCTCATGCCTGCTGGTGCAGCCACATGATTTCATGATATTTCCACTAAAGTGAATTACTATCTGGTAGAATTTCTCCTCCAGCCATGGGGCTGTGGCCACAGATTATAAGGACCCCATTACACGTAGCGATGTTCCAACGATCCCGACAACGATATGATCTGGTAGGGATCACTGGTGCATTGTTACGTGGTTGCTGGTGAGCTGTTAAACAGGCAGATCTACCCAGCAATGCAGCTGACTCACCGTTGGACTCCGGTTTAGATAGGCTGTAGCTCCTTCCTCCTTGTCACGGGTGGACCGCGCCTGTCGGTAGTGGGGCCCGGTTAAGTGCAGATCAAAAGTGAAGACGTCTTGTAGGAACAGATTAAAAGGGGGTTTAATTTATTCGTGACGCCACCTATGAGTAGTTTCGGTAATCGTTACCGACGCTGCGGAACCTCCGGGGTATGGACAGCAGCAAGATGGAACGCTCCCCACAGGCTGAGCGGTGATCCCCGGAGGCTGGAGCTGCTTAAGATGTTGTGCGGCAGCTGCAGTTACCTTGTAGTGCGGACGGACAGTTCATAAGGAACCACGGACACAGAAAGTCTCTGCAACGGGTCTTTACTGTAACCAGCAGGCAGTACATGGTATACAGTTCACGGGTAGTGGACTGGGTGGACTCAGCAGTGATGGTGTCCCTCAGAGATCCGCAAGTGTTCCTCCATTCTAGCTAAGGTTTTTGCCATTGTCGCCCAGGAATACCAGATCGGGTACGGGGAAGCTGCTTCAATGCCCTATCCAAGATGTACGTTATGGATGTTTTGGGGAGCCTTGGATCCCTCGGTGGGTACACCGCTGGTTAGACGACTGGAAGTTGGCTTGTGGTGGGGTGCTCCTGTGAAGCTGCTCCTCCACGCTTCTGGTTCGCGTAGCAGAGGTGAACTGCTGCCAGCTTCGGTACCAGTGAACCGGCTGTGAAGTTTTGGGCACGGGAGTCTTTTGGAACCCGTGGTTAATGATGCCCGATCCCGGTTGTTGAGGCTTCAGGTGCTGACACCCGACCGGTGACGGCCCGGGGGCTGCACGGGGTGCGGAGCCCCCGCTCCTACTCCAAGTTCTAGACTGCTCAGGTCAAGTTCTAGACTCCTTCTCCTATTGACTAAGGGTCTGTTCTCCCTACACACTTCCCTAGCACTCCGCCCACCAGGACCCTGGGTTGGTCCTCTGTTCTAGGTGATGCATGCAGGGTTGGATCTCAAAGTTAACTAAATCACTGCTGTGTCAGAGAATATTGCGACTGCATTTATGGCTGCAATACCCTCTTGTGATGCACTCGTTGCGGGGCGCCACACAGCAACGATATGATGACCCGTATAATGACCCAACGACCCGTATAACGGTCTCGGGTGTTGTTGGAACCCTGTCACTCAGCAGCCATCTGACGACTCAGACCTCAATTTGGGGCGTATTGTGTGACGCTGTAGCCACCAAGGCCTGCTTTTCTGCGCCCCCTCAGCTCTGATTGGTGGCCGCTACTGCGTTCTGATTGGGCGGCCCTACTTGAAAAGAAGGCAACGTTGTAGCACTTTCAGTCCTTTGTTCCTTTTATTCCTGAGCGCGTGCTGGTTTTCGTATCGTAACGTTGGAGAGTTCTCCGGGCCGCGACTCCACACTGATTCATTTGGCACATTTGGACATAGCTATACTCTGTCTATACTCCATCTGCATGGTAGACATTGTTTGGGGGTCTCCAGATATGATGTTTGCAGCGTTTCCATTTTTACTTATAGGACACATACCAATTATCTGCTATGCTATTGTGGTCATGCTTCTACACTTGCAAGCAATTGGAGGGCTTGGCTTCTATCTGTGTACATACGCTTTTTGCATGGGCGGCCATTTAAGGTTTTCTAACAATAGTGCAGTTCAAACAGGATTTTCTACTGAAATGTTACATGAATGATCTGTTCTCACTGTGTGGCTGGAAGTGCTGATGATGGCAATAAGAAAAGTTGCAGTGCAGCAGTGAAATAAGTACACGGAGACTGTCACTCTACCCGGGTACTTTACTGGAACAATACTGGTGGTGATATAGTTCACAGTGGACAACAGTCGTTAGGAAAGGTAGCCGGCTGGGTAGTCACAGTGGGCTGCATAGTCTCTTGGAGGCTCCCATGGTATGCCTTACTTGCTTTAACCCGTGTCCTGCTGCTGCTGCCTGTCCTGGAACAGCCCGGTTAGTACCAGGCCCGATTTGGGTGCTTTCTGAGTATCCTGGCTTCCCGCTCTCCCTCTCTCCTGCACTGGGACTCAACCCCGGTGGGTTATCCTGGTGTAAATGGTTTCCTTGTGACAGGGTGTCGAGGTCGGTAGACGAACCCACGATGACCGATGTTACAGCTGAGGGGCTGAACTCCCTGTGCCCCGTCTTCGGAACCGGCACTCCAGTAAATGGACCAGGGTTCCCTCCCGGATTACGGATGCTCCAATCTCAGGGGGTCCCCTCCTTCAGTCTGGGCTGCCTGTTCTGTCTCTCCAGGCCCCCTCACTCGGAGTCCCCTTCTCTCTCAGGGCTCCCGTGCTCCGTCTTTTCTCAAGGCAAAACTAGAATCCCCCGTTTTTCTAATTCCCTCCTCCCCTAACTCCCCCCTCAGGATTAAGGGCCTTCACCATTTGCCTAGGTGGGTGTGTGGGAGTGCTGGGATGGGAGCCTCCTACAAACGCTGCATTCCCACTGCGACAGGGGTAACCGCACATTCATTTGTGGGTGCAGTACCCCAATTGTGACGCCTGACCAGTGGGGCGCCACATATACTCCTTTACCAGTTTGGGCCCACTCAGTTTTCATATCATTGAATGACGTTTCATATCCCGTAGTACTAGTATTTCATATCCCATAGTACTAGTATTTCATATTCCGTAGTACTACTCCCGCCCCTCACATTTTTTTCCAGTGCATGTGTACCCATGTGACTGCTGCTCATGTTATCCAATGCAAACTGTATGGTGCTGTATGATGTAAAATAATTTTTCTGTTTGGCTTTAACATGACGTTTCTGTTACAGCAGGACTGTCAGCAAGATGTCCACACCAATGTGTCCACACCGACAACGTGTGACATTAATGACATTGGCAGTACTCAAATTTCTAGTGAGGAGGCAAGTCAAGAATCTGCTCTTATCCAGGTGAGCACTACCATCATTCTCACTCTCTCTTACCTCTCTGGCCATATTGCCCTATTGTTTGCTTCTGTTTCAATGAGACATTTGTGATTACAGGGAAGTGTCACGTATTAGGCTATATTTTGCTGTTTCAATACAATCAGTGTTTTAGCAGCAGGAGTATATCACTACTGAACAACTGACCTATTGCCTCCTAGTCCAACTATGCATCCAACAGTGATTAGCAGCTCTCTGTCACTATACAATCTTCACAGTCGGCTATGGTGTGGGCTCAATATCTCAGCTCTGCACTAAGTACAATAGAGAAAACTGTGATTCTATCATAACTGTTGCACCCAGTAAACTAAGTGATACACTGCAGGAATCAGGGCTTCTGTCCCTACCTTATGCTGCTGTCAGATTACATGTGGAATATCTGATAACATAGCCTTTTAGGAATATTTTTAGAGACCTCTGCTTTACACTATTCCTCTATCTTCCTTATAAACATTTGGATATAAATTGACTAAATTGACAACCAGGTAATACCAATTGGGAATACGTCCCAGTACATTCTGCCGCTGTCCAAACAGTGCTCTACACTTGTAGTGTATGTAGAAACACAACCATTTAACAAAGGGAAGAGCCAGTCATCAATTCATTCAATAATATTCAGAAAGAATTTCACGCAATATGACATAGATCTGGTGCATCTTTAACTAATAACATTTCCATATAGAACAGATTTTCCACTATTCACACCATACCTCAATTTTTCGCAATTAATAAATGTAACTTTTGCAAATTGTCTCTTCAGGGAGGAAGAAGACGAACTCTAGTGCTACCTATGGGAAGTAGCAATACTAATAATCAATATCAAACCATTAACAAACCTTGTCATATGATTTAGGATTAAAAGTAGTGATGAGTGAGTACTAAAATGCTCGGGTGCTCGAAGCTTGGGCCGAGCATCCCGAGATCCTCGTGTACTCGGCCCGAGTAACGAGCCCAATGTTATCCTATGGGAGACCCGAGTATTTTTATGAAATGACTGCCGGCAGCATGGAAAAACCCTAAAAATGTCACAAAAGTCTCAGAAGAGTGCTGAAATGACATGGCAACACCATGGGGAAGACCCCTGGAAGCATTTCTCACTCATTGTTCACAGCTGTGAACAATCTTGTCCGAGTTTCACGACAATTTTACGGAGTCTCAAGAAAACCTTCCAAAATTACACCAAAATGAATATTTAGGGTGGAAATGTTAAGGGCACATACCCAATAGTGAGATACAGCTGGTGTATGTTACTTTTTGTGATTACGTGAAAGATTTTACGTGAAAACATTGTGCGACACTCCGATGACCCTGAGAAGAGACGAACATGAAGCCCTGTCTTGAAATAATGTGCCCATTTTGAGGAACTGGGTCTATTGTAGTATCTTCCTTTGCCAGGGCAGTCCAAAATTGGGAGGTTCACCAATGCCCCTGGATACAGACATGCAGGAGGGCCTGTAAACAAGAACTGTGTGTATTGTAGTATAGCCCTTTGGCCAGGGCAGCCAAAAATTGGGAGGTTTAACAAAGACCCATGCATACAGACATGTAGTAGGGCCTGTAACCCTCAAGTGGGTGTATTGTAGTATAGGCCTTTGGCAGGGCAGCCAAAAATTGGAAGGTTCAACAATGACTCATGCATACAGACATGTAGTAGGGCCTGTAACCCTCAAGTGGGTGTATTGTAGTATAGGCCTTTGGCAGGGCAGCCAAAAATTGGGAGGTTCAACAATAACCCATGCATACAGACATGTAGTAGGGCCTGTAACCCTCAAGTGGGTGTATTGTAGTATAGGCCTTTGGCCAGGGCAGCCAAAAATTGGGAGGCTCCTCATTGTCCCTGGATAGAGACGTGCAGGAGGGCCTGTAACCCTCAAGTGGGTGTATTGTAGTATAGCCCTTTGGCCAGGGCAGCCAAAAATTGGAAGGTTCAACAATGACCCATGCATACAGACATGTAGTAGGGACTGTAACCCTCAAGTGGGTGTATTGTAGTATAGGCCTTTGGCAGGGCAGCCAAAAATTGGGAGGCTCCTCATTGTCCCTGGATAGAGCGTGCAGGAGGGCCTGTAAACAAGAACTGGGTGTATTGTAGTCTAGCTCTTTGGTCAGGGCAGCCAAAAATTGGGAGGCTCCTCATTGTCCCTGGATAGAGACGTGCAGGAGGGCCTGTAAACAAGAACTGGGTGTATTGTAGTATAGCCCTTTGGCCAGGGCAGCCAAAAATTGGGAGGTTCAACAATGACCCATGCATACAGACATGTAGTAGGGCCTGTAACCCTCAAGTGGGTGTATTGTAGTATAGGCATTTGGCCAGGGCAGCCAAAAATTGGGAGGTTCAACAATGACCCATGCATACAGACATGTAGTAGGGCCTGTAACCTTCAAGTGGGTGTATTGTAGTATAGGCCTTTGGCCAGGGCAGCCAAAAATTGGGAGGCTCCTCATTGTCCCTGGATAGAGACGTGCAGGAGGGCCTGTAAACAAGAACTGGGTGTATTGTAGTATAGCCCTTTGGTCAGGGCAGCCAAAAATTGGGAGGCTCCTCATTGTCCCTGGATAGAGACGTGCAGGAGGGCCTGTAAACAAGAACTGGGTGTATTGTAGTATAGCCCTTTGGCCAGGACAGCCAAAAATTGGGAGGTTCAACAATGACCCATGCATACAGACATGTAGTAGGGCCTGTAACCCTCAAGTGGGTGTATTGTAGTATAGGCCTTTGGCCAGGGCAGCCAAAAATTGGGAGGCTCCTCATTGTCCCTGGATAGAGACGTGCAGGAGGGCCTGTAAACAAGAACTGGGTGTATTATAGTATAGCCCTTTGGTCAGGGCAGCCAAAAATTGGGAGGCTCCTCATTGTCCCTGGATAGAGACGTGCAGGAGGGCCTGTAAACAAGAACTCGGTGTATTGTAGTATAGCCCTTTGGCCAGGGCAGCCAAAAATTGGGAGGTTCAACAATGACCCATGCATACAGACATGTAGTAGGGCCTGTAACCCTCAAGTGGGTGTATTGTAGTATAGGCCTTTGGCCAGGGCAGCCAAAAATTGGGAGGCTCCTCATTGTCCCTGGATAGAGACGTGCAGGAGGGCCTGTAAACAAGAACTGGGTGTATTGTAGTATAGCCCTTTGGCCAGGGCAGCCAAAAATTGGGAGGCTCCTCATTGTCCCTGGATATAGACGTGCAGGTGGGCCTCAAAACATTTTACCCATTGAAAAGGAGCGGGTCTCCTGTCGTTTACCACTGCGGGTATACCTCAAACAACAGCCTAACTATTGTAACGGTCATCATGTTGTCACATGAGGAGAAGGAGGAGCAGTCCAGCGATTAGCCAAAGTCCTGAAGTGTGTACCCATGGGTGAGTGGAGGTACATGGCAAATTCACAAACAAAATTTTAATTCAGTTGTCATTTGCTGGTGGTGTGGTGAAGTCTGGCCCAATCCAACCCTTGTTCATCTTGATCAGAGTCAGCCTTTCAGCATTTTCAGTTGACAGGCGGGTGCGTTTATCAGTGATGATTCCACCTGCAGCACTGAAAACACGCTCTGATAAAACGCTAGCGGCAGGGCAGGCCAGGACTTCCAAGGCGTAGAGAGCCATTTCATGCCACGTGTCCAGCTTGGAGACCCAATAATTGAAAGGCACAGAGGAATCTCGCAGTACAATTGTTCAATCTGCAAGGTACTCCTTCAGCATCTGGCCAAACTTAGCATTTCTGGTGGCACTACCCCGCACCTCAGGGGCTGTGGTATGTGAGGGGCTGAGAAAACTGTCCCACATCGTAAAGACAGTTCCCCTACCTCTGGATTGGACTTGTGCCCCTCTCGGCCGTACGCCTTGGTTGTCCACCGAATCCTGACCTATGCCGCTAGCGTTTTGTGAGGGGAATGATTTGACTACTTCCGTGACTATGGCCCTGTGGAACTGCTGCATTTTGGCTGACCTCTCCGCCTCAGGAATGAGAGACATAAAATTCTTCTTGTAGCGTGGGTCTAACAGTGTTGCCAACCAGTACTGATTGTCGGCCAAGATGTTCTGAACGCGAGGGTCACGAGCCAGGCAGCTTACCATAAAGTCAGCCATGTGCGCCAGACTCTTAAAAACCATCACTTCAGTATCCAGACCAACACGATGACTGAACATGCTGTCCTCCTCCTCCTCCTCATCTTCCCTGTCCTCTGGCCAGCCACGCTGAATCGAGGGTATGAGTGGTGTGCATGTCATATCCTCAATTTGGCCAGAGAGTTGCTCCATGTCTTCATCCTCCTCCTCCTCGTCATAGTCCTGCACTGTACGTTGTGATGAGATGAGGCTGGGCTGTGTGTTTTCACCCACACCCACTACTGTTTCTTGCTCCAAGTCATCGCGCTCGGCCTGCAATGCATCCTCTTTGATTTTCAGCAGAGACCGTTTCAGAAGGCAGAGTAGTGGTATGGTGACGCTGATAATGGCTTCATCGCCGCTCACCATCTTGGTGGAGTCCTCAAAGTTTTGGAGGACGGTACATAGGTCCGACATCCATCTCCACTCCTCAGGTGTTATGTGTGGAGTTTGACCCATTTCCCGACGGCTTAGGTGATGCAGGTAGTCCACAACTGCCCTCTTCTGCTCACATATCCTGACCAACATGTGCAGAGTTGAATTCCAACGCATGGGGACATCACACACCAGTCTGTGGGCTGGAAGACGCAAACGGCGCTGAAAGCCGGCAAGGACGGCTGAAGCAGCAGGTGACTTGCGAAAATGTGCAGACAGACGGCGAACTTTTACCAGCAGTTCAGACACCTCTGGGTATGACTTTACAAACCTCTGAACCACCAGGTTGAGCACATGGGCCACGCATGGAACAAGCGTCAGCTGGCCTCGCCTCAAAGCTGCCACCAGGTTCCGGCCATTGTCACACACTACCTTTCCTGGCTTTAGGTTCAGAGATGTGAGCCAGTGATCTGCCTGCTGTTTCAGAGCTGTCCACACCTCTTCTGCATTGTGGGGTTTGTCACCTATGCAGACTAGCTTCAGCACAGCCTGTTGCCACTTTGCAGAGGCAGTGCTGCAGTGCTTCCAGCTTGGGACTGGTGTGGAGGGTACAGTGGATGAGGATGCGCAGGAGGAGGAGGCTGAGGAGCATGACATTCCGGAGCTGTAGAGTGTCGGTGAAACCCTGACAGAGGTAGGGCCTGCTATCCTTGGTGTGGGAAGGACGTGTTCCGTCCCTCGCTCAGACTGGGTCCCAGCCTCCACAATATTAATCCAGTGTGCCGTCAAGGAGATGTAGCGTCCTTGCCCACAAGCACTTGTCCACGTGTCTGTGGTTAGGTGGACTTTGGCTGAAACAGCGTTGTTCAGGGCACATGTGATGCTGTTGGACACGTGGTTATGCAATGCGGGGACGGCACATCTGGAGAAATAGTGGCGGCTGGGAACCGAGTAACGTGGGACAGCAGCCGCCATCAGGTCGCGGAATGCTTCCGTCTCCACCAGCCGGAAAGGCAACATTTCTAGCGCTATGAGTCGCGAAATGTGATCATTCAGGACTGTGGCATGTGGGGCGTTGGCAGCGTATTTGCGCCTGCGTTCAAATGTTTGCTGAATGGATAATTGAACGCTGCGCTGGGACAAGGACGTGCTTGATGGTGGTGTAATTTGTGCGTGGGCAACTTCAGGTGCAGGGCCGGAGGCTTGTTCGCGGCCAGCATGGACAGGGGATTGGCTCGCACGCACAACAGGCGAAGACGTAGCAGTGACATCAGCAAGCACCGCTCCTCGACTCTGTTGTACTTCCCACAAAGTCGGGTGCTTGGCTGACATGTGCCTGATCATGCTGGTGGTGGTCAGGCTGCTAGTTTTCGTACCCCTGCTGATACTGGCATGGCAGGTGTGGCAAATGGCCTTTTTTGACTCTTCTGGAGCCAACTTAAAAAACTCCCAGACTCGGGAAGACCGAACATTTGCACTGGCACCTTGAGTCGTGTTGTTGTTCCGGGGAACGGTTGCCTGCCTTCTGCCTGCGGACACAACCCTGCTTCGTACTGCCTGTTGGGATGCTACGCCTCCCTCCCCCTGTGCACTGCTGGCCTCGCTCTGCATATCCTCCTGCCATGTTGGGTCAGCTACTGGATCATCCACCACGTCGTCTTCCTCTTCTGCACCCTGATCCTCCTTCTGACTTCCTGGCAATTGTGTCTCATCATCGTCCACCCCTTGTTGAGACACTTTGGAAACGTTCCGTTCGTGAGAACGTGGCTGCTCAAATATTTGGGCATCTGTACATACCATCTCCTCATGACCCACTTCAAGAGGAGGTGGCGACGGGCCAGATTCTGCGAATGGATACATGAACAGCTCTTCCGAGTGTCCTAGTGTGGGATCAGTAATGTCCGTGGACGTGTACTCGGCCTGGTGGTAGGAAGGAGGATCAGGTTGGGAAATGTGCGGTGCAGTATCACGGCTACTGACACTTGACCGTGTGGAAGACATGATGTTTGTGGAGGTGCCCATCTGACTTGAAGCATTATCCGCTATCCAAATAACAACCTGTTGACACTGCTCTTGCTTCAACAGCGGTGTACTGCTGCGGGCTCCAAGAATTTGGGACAGGACGTGCGAGCGAGGAGATGTGGCCCTTTGTTGTTGCGAAATTAGTGCTTGCACACGACCTTGGCCTCTGCCTACACCACCATCACGTCCACTTCCTTGTTCCTTGCCAACGCCCTTGCGCATTTTGCCTGTATACTGCGACAACTGTCTGGTGACTGTAGAGGTCACAGGAGATTAGGATTTTAGTCCCTAACCTGTATCAAGGTAGTACGTACACCAGTCTGGTGACTGTTCAGATCACAAGAGATTAGGATTTTAGTCCCTAACCTGTATCAAGGTAGTAATTACACCAGTCTGGTGACTGTAATGGTAACAGGAGATTAGGATTTTAGGTCCTAACCTGTATCAAAGTATGACGTACACCAGTCTGGTGACTGGTCAGATCAAAGGAGATTAGGATTTTCGTCCCTAACCTGTACCAAGGTAGTACGTACACCAGTCTGGTGACTGTAATGGTGACAGGAGATTAGGATTTTAGGCCCTAACCTGTATGAAGGTAGTAATTACACCAGTCTGGTGACTGTAATGGTGACAGGAGATTAGGATTTTAGGCCCTAACCTGTATCAAGGTATGACGTACACCAGTCTGGTGACTGGTCAGATCACAGGAGATTAGGATTTTCGTCCCTAACCTGTATCAAGGTAGTAATTACAACAGTCTGGTGACTGTAATGGTCACAGGAATTAGGATTTTAGTCCCTAACCTGTATGAAGGTAGTAATTACACCAGTCTGGTGACTGTAATGGTGACAGGAGATTAGGATTTTAGGCCCTAACCTGTATCAAGGTATGACGTACACCAGTCTGGTGACTGGTCAGATCACAAGAGATTAGGATTTTCGTCCCTAACCTGTATCAAGGTAGTACGTACACCAGTCTGGTGACTGTTCAGATCACAAGAGATTAGGATTTTAGTCCCTAACCTGTATCAAGGTAGTAATTACAACAGTCTGGTGACTGTAATGGTCACAGGAGATTAGGATTTTAGTCCCTAACCTGTATGAAGGTAGTAATTACACCAGTCTGGTGACTGTAATGGTGACAGGAGATTAGGATTTTAGGCCCTAACCTGTATCACGGTATGACGTATACCAGTCTGGTGACTGTTCAGATCACAAGAGATTAGGATTTTAGTCCCTAACCTGTATGAAGGTAGTAATTACACCAGTCTGGTGACTGTAATGGTGACAGGAGATTAGGATTTTAGGCCCTAACCTGTATCAAGGTATGACGACCCCAGTCTGGTGACTGGTCAGATCACAGGAGATTAGGATTTTAGTCCCTAACCTGTATCAAGGTAGTAATTACACCAGTCTGGTGACTGTAATGGTGACAGGAGATTAGGATTTTAGGCCCTAACCTGTATCAAGGTAGTACGTACACCAGTCTGGTGACTGTTCAGATCACAAGAGATTAGGATTTTAGTCCCTAACCTGTATGAAGGTAGTAATTACACCAGTCTGGAGACTGTAATGGTGACAGGAGATTAGGATTTTAGGCCCTAACCTGTATCAAGGTATGACGTACACCAGTCTGCTGACTGGTCAGATCACAGGAGATTAGGATTTTAGTCCCTAACCTGTATCAAGGTAGTACGTACACCAGTCTGGTGACTGTTCAGATCACAAGAGATTAGGATTTTAGTCCCTAACCTGTATGAAGGTAGTAATTACACCAGTCTGGTGACTGTAATGGTGACAGGAGATTAGGATTTTAGGCCCTAACCTGTATCAAGGTATGACGTACACCAGTCTGGTGACTGTTTAGATCACAGGAGATTAGGATTTTTTGTCCCTAACCTGTATGAAGGTAGTATGTACACCAGTCTGGTGACTGTTCAGATCACAATAGATTAGGATTTTAGTCCCTAACCTGTATCAAGGTAGTAATTACACCAGTCTGGTGACTGTAATGGTGACAGGAGATTAGGATTTTAGGCCCTAACCTGTATCAAGGTATGACGTACACCAGTCTGGTGACTGGTCAGATCACAAGAGATTAGGATTTTAGTCCCTAACCTGTATCAAGGTAGTACGTACACCAGTCTGGTGACTGTTCAGATCACAAGAGATTAGGATTTTAGTCCCTAACCTGTATGAAGGTAGTAATTACACCAGTCTGGTGACTGTAATGGTGACAGGAGATTAGGATTTTAGGCCCTAACCTGTATCAAGGTATGACGTACACCAGTCTGGTGACTGGTCAGATCACAGGAGATTAGGATTTTAGTCCCTAACCTGTATCAAGGTAGTATGTACACCAGTCTGGTGACTGTTCAGATCACAAGAGATTAGGATTTTAGTCCCTAACCTGTATGAAGGTAGTAATTACACCAGTCTGGTGACTGTAATGGTGACAGGAGATTAGAATTTTAGGCCCTAACCTGTATCAAGGTATGACGTACACCAGTCTGGTGACTGGTCAGATCACAAGAGATTAGGATTTTAGTCCCTAACCTGTATCAAGGTAGTACGTACACCAGTCTGGTGACTGTTCAGATCACAAGAGATTAGGATTTTAGTCCCTAACCTGTATGAAGGTAGTAATTACACCAGTCTGGTGACTGTAATGGTGACAGGAGATTAGGATTTTAGGCCCTAACCTGCATCAAGGTATGACGTACACCAGTTTGGTGACTGGTCAGATCACAGGAGATTAGGATTTTCGTCCCTAACCTGTATCAAGGTAGTATGTACACCAGTCTGGTGACTGTTCAGATCACAAGAGATTAGGATTTTAGTCCCTAACCTGTATGAAGGTAGTAATTACAACAGTCTGGTGACTGTAATGGTTTCAGGAGAGGATTTTAGTCCCTAACCTGTATCAAGGTAGTAAGTACAACAGTCTGGTGACTGTAATGGTGTCAGGAGAGGATTTTAGTCCCTAACCTGTATTAAGGTAGTAAGTACAACAGTCTGGTGACTCTAATGGTCACAGAAAAGCTTGGATTCCGATCTGTATCACCCTGCCTATATCCTCCTATATTAGTCCTGAGAAGGACTGTTCTGGTCACTGGAAAGCTTGGACTCCGATCTGGATCACCCTGCCTATATCCTCCTAGATTAGTCCTGAGAAGGACTGTTGTGGTCAGCAGCAGTTTGCAGCCCTGCTCCGGATCTACCTATAAGGGCCGCAAATCTGTCCCTAAGCAGCAGCAGACACTCTCCCTACACTGACTGTCTGGATGGCTGTGTGCCGAGCACAGCGCGCCGGTAGTTATAAAGGCTCGGTCACGCTGTGCAGGGCGGCCAATCACTGCTATGCCACAACTAACAGGGCTGCGGCATTGCAGTGGTCTGCCAGCCAATCCCTGCACGTGGGCTGGCTCTCAAAAGAGCGCCAACATGCAGAGATGACGACCACGAGCACAGCACGAGTATCGCGAGATTACTCGGTCCTCGCCGAGTAGCCCGAGTACAGTGATACTCGTGCGAGTACCGAGTAGTGGCGAGCATGCTCGCTCATCACTAATTAAAAGCAGACCAGAACCTCAATTTTCAGACACAGTGTTTCAGGGTATCACCCCTCGTCAGTGCAATATACATTTATTCCCAGAGGGTACCCTGAGATGTTAGTTAATGATGCTCTTTTTAAGGCGGTTTCTGCCTTGCCTAGTAGTCAGACAAACCATAAAATGAAATCCCATCAAACTGAAAAGGAAAATAAATGTTTTATTTTTAATTTCAAATATGGACCACTTGATAAGACCATCCGGTCTGCAATCATCAAGAATTGGTATGTACTTGTGACTCACCGTCAGCCCGTGGACTCCGGTTTAGACAGGCTGTAGCTCCTTCCTCCTTGTCACGGGTGGGCCGTGCCTGCCGGTAGTGGGGTCCGGTTGAGTGCAGATCAAAAAAAGTGAAGACGTCTTGTAGGAACAGATTAAAGGGGTTAATTTATTCGTGACGCCACCTATGAGTAGTTTCGGTAATCGTTACCGACGCTGCGGAACCTCCGGGGGATGGACAGCAGCAAGATGGAACGCTCCCCACAGGCTGAGCCGTGATCCCCGGAGGCTGGAGCTGCTTAAGATGTTGTGCGGCAGCTGCGGTTACATTGTAGTGCGGACGGACAGTTCATAAGGAAGCACGGACACAGAAAGTCTCTGCAACGGGTCTTTACTGTAACCAGCAGGCAGTACATGGTATACAGTTCACGGGTAGTGGACCGGGTGGACTCAGCAGTGATGGTGTCCCTTAGAGATCCGCAAGTGTTCCTCCATTCTAGCTAAGTGCTTTGCCATTGTCGCCCAGGAATACCAGATCGGGTACGGGGAGGCTGCTTCAATGCCCTATCCAAGATGTACGTTGTGGATGTTTTGGGGAGCCTTGGATCTCTCAGTGGGTACACCGCTGGTTAGACGACTGGAAGTTGGCTGGTGGTGGGGTGCTCCTGTGAAGCTGCTCCTCCACGCTTCTGGTTCGCGTAGCAGAGGTGAACTGCTGCCAGCTTCGGTACCAGTGAACCGGCTGTGAGTTGGGCACGGGGGTATTTTGGAACCCGTGGTTAGTGATGCCCGATCCCGGTTGTTGAGGCCTCAGGTGCTGACACCCGACCGGTGACGGCCCGGGGGCTGCACGAGGTGCAGAGCCCCCGCTCCTACTCCAAGTTCAAGTTCTCTCTTCTCGTTCTAGACTACTACTGACTAAGTGTCTGTACTTCCTACACACTTCCCTAGCACTCCGCCCACCAGGACCCTGGGTTGGCCCTCTGTTCTAGGTGATGCATGCAGGGTTGGATCTCAAAGTTAACCAGATCACTGCTGTGTCAGAGAATATTGCGGCTGCATTTATGGCTGCAATACCCTCCTGTGACGCACTCGTTGCGGGGCGCCACACTTGAGATAGGAAGCTGTCAGAGATGGCGGCACAAAAACCACTGGTGACCTATAGAAGGTGCCATAATTTAAAAGACATGTTTGTAATAGACTAAAATCAAAAAAGACTTGTCATCATGGCTGTAGTTCTCTGGACAATTACAAGAGTGTCCATTCTGTGCTTTTCATATCCTGTTAAAATTGGAGATAAATGGTAACAGGTTCATGATTTTCTTTCCTGCAAAACTAAGCTGATAGTTTATGTCATGTTCTGTCCATGCGGTCTATTTTATATAGGCAAGACAATCAGGCCAGATGTGGCTTATTAACTGGTGTGTATAGGATCATTGTTTTGTTGATACACCCATTTCAAGGGCATTTCCTTTTCAACGTAAGGCAACATGACCTAGGAACATTTTATTTCTATTTTTTCAGGTAATTGTTTTCCCTGACTTATTAAACATATTGGAGATGTATATGCTGGTAATTCTGAAGCCTTATCATTCATTGGATTACAAATAGTTACCGTATATACTCGCGTATAAGCCGAGTTTTTCAGCCCAAAAATTGGGCTGAAAAGTCCCCCCCTCGGCTTATACGCGAGTCATACGGCAGGCCGCCCGCCACCCCAATCAGTATACAGGCCCCCCCATCAGTATCCAGGGCCCCTCCCCCCTTGCTCCGCAAACCTGTAAAGTAAGATCATTATACTTATCACTGTCCTGTCGCCGCCGTCCCCACCGCTGCCATCGCGCTCCTCCGGCTTCATCCGGCTTCTTCCGGCTTCCTCCGGTGGGCGCAGGCAATGACATCATTGTCTGCGCCAGAGGAGGAAGGCGGAAGACGCTGGATGAAGCCGGAGGAGCTCGATAGCAGCGGCGGGGACGGCGGCGACAGGACAGTGATAAGTATAATGATCTTACTTTAGAGGTTTGCGGAGCAAGGGGGGGTCCTGGATACTGATGGGGGGCGCCTGTATACTGATGGGGGTGGCGGGCGGGCTGCTGCTGTATACCTCTGGGGCTGCTGTATACTACTACTGGGGCTGCTGTATACTACTACTGGGGCTGCTGTATATACCTCTGGGGCTGCTGTATACTACCACTGGGGCTGCTGTAAACTACCACTGAGGCTGCTGTATACTACCACTGGGGCTGCTGTATACTACAACTGGGGCTGCTGTATATACCTCTGGGGCTGCTGTATACTACTACTGGGGCTGCTGTATATACCTCTGGGGCTGCTGTATACTACCACTAGGGCTGCTGTAAACTACCACTGGGGCTGCTGTATACTACCACTGGGGCTGCTGTATATACCTCTGGGGCTGCTGTATACTACCACTAGGGCTGCTGTATATACCTCTGGGGCTGCTGTATACTACCACTTGGGCTGCTGCTGTATATACCACTGGGGAGGCTGCTGTAACACTGCTGGGGCCTGTATATACCACTGGGGAGGCTGCTGTATACCACACTGCTGGGGGCTGTATACTACCACTGGGGAGGCCTGTATACCACTGGGGGGGCCTGTATACCACACTGCTGGGGGCTGTATACCTGTGCTGGGGTCCACCCTCGGCTTATACACGAGTCAATAGGTTTTCCCAGATTTTGGGGCAAAAGTAGGGGGATCGGCTTATACACGGGTCGGCTTTTACACGGGTATATACGGTAATCCCTCTCCACAAGGCGGTGATCTCCACAAATCCCTCCTAAGGAAAGAAGCAAGGTGGGCAATTGAAGGCAATAGTTGCACTTGGTCTGAACGTCAAAAATGATCTTGCTGTCCTTCTGTAGTATTTATAGTGGGTGCCCAATTATATTGTTATAGTGTTTAATTTTTGTTGATATCCTCACAAATTTACCAGGAAAGAAAGCAGTTTGACGTCACACAGTGGAAATGAGTCGGTCGACAAGGTAGGGGGTACTCGGTTACCAGGACAGGGGGTTACTTCAGTGGGGATTACGGCTGGTTGGTTCCCGGTTCCGTGCCCTGGACCCTCAGTGGCACGGTGGGGGTGATGATGATGGGGGAATTGTAACATGACGCCACCTGTAGTACCTGGTAATAGGGTTACCAGCGCTGCGGCCGGATGCTGAGGTGATGGGAATTCAGCTTTGGTAGTACAGCTCCCCACAGGTGGAGCTTTACCTCAGGGCAGCGGGGTGGATGAGGGGAGTAGTAGTCCACACCTCTGTGATGCTGTAGAGATCTCTCCTGGCGACGAATAACTGAGACAGAGTCCAGATTAGCTCCAACAGTTCTTTACTGGTACGGGGCAAATGTTAAGGTACACAGTGCAGTCTGGTTTAACGGGGTTGGTAGCCACCGATTCAGGAGGCATTTTACAGAGTCTGTCAGAGGTGTTCTTCTAGTGGCTTTCTTGGTCTTTACTCACAGTGGCTCTTGGCTCACTGTTTCCAACCACACTAAAGAGCCCTAAGTTCGCCGGTCCCCAGGTCTGTTACTAAAAGGTACTTTTGGCCCTTTCCGGTATGGACAGGAGCTGTGTAAGGCGAACTTTCCCGCCAACGGTGTTTAGTCCTGTTTCCTATTAGTGTCCTGGACCCAATTTGGGACAGAGGTGGGGATTTAGTCCTGTAGTGCTGCGACTCCTACTTATTAGGCCCACAGCCTGCCAGTCTGTGGTCAGGGATAAACCGTGACTAACCACCTCGGCTCCAGTGTGCCGGTGATGACCTGGGTCTCCAGCTGGCTCCGACCAGTCCTGGAGAGGCTCCTCTCATCATCTGGGTCACCTCTCTCCTAAGAGGTGCCCTCCTGTCACGGTCGCAGGGTCTCCTGCGTCTGTCCTCTCTCTCATCCTAGCACCGTCTATCTGACTAGTTTCCTAACTGTCACTTCACGCCTCCCGCTCTCTAGGCTCCACCCCCTGAGACCTACTGATTATACGGTCCCCTGTACTAAGGTATCCTGTTGTGTGGGTGATGAGTGTTGACTCTGTCGTTTCCTCCATATCTGTGACTACGGAGGCGCAACACCTTCTGTTTGAGGTGCAGTACCTCCCTGTGGCGCCTTGTCATAGGGGCGCCACATAAGGACCCATTAAAGCGTGACTGATGCATGAAACAGCAGCCGTCGTCCATTGTCTGCTCCCTCTTCTGCTTGCCTGTCTTTTAACATGAATGTGTGGAGCCCCACAGGACAGGGGTACTCGGTACCGGACCGGATGGTAGTGGGGAAGTCACGGGTGGCTTGGTCCGGACCGTGTCCCTGGCTCGACAATAAAGGGGGAATTATTTACAGGGGAAATGTCACGTGTGACGCCACCCACTTGGTGCGGCCAGTGATGGGGCCGCTGCTGCTGCAGAACCTCCGGGGGTGATGGAGTGGCAGCGAAGATGGTATAGTTCCAGTGGGAAGAACTGTATCCCCCGGGGCAGTAAGAGTTAAGTCTCTGGTGCGGGTGTAGCACACTTACTTGCAGGCTGCAGGGATCTCTCCTCCTGGCTGGTGCTGACAGGCTGAATCTGTATGAGGGAGAATGGTGTGCAGATAGAGGTAGACAAGAGAGGCAATTCAGGGTTTTCCAAAGCTTTACTCTTTGTTCTCTCCAAGCAGGTTACAAGTTATTTGCGGGTCTTTACAAGTTTAAGCACAGTTCTCAACACACGGACGCATTCTCCCTCTCCGGGTTCCCTTTTGCTCTGCAGCCAGGCCTCACTCTCTCTCTGTGACCCCTCACACAGTCTGTAGTGTCCCTTTCCGGGCTCTTTACGGTCTCCGTCTGTACGGGTGGTGTGTGGTTCGCTGGACAGTATGGCGGTGACTCTGGCTTCTGTGAGTCCTAGTGCGTCACTTAGCTGCCTGTCCTTTAGGGTAGGGATCCCAACATGAAGCTGTGGTCCCCGTCGGTGTCTGGGAATGCCGGGTGAACTACGGTTCCCTCTAGAGCCGACAATCTACTCAGCCCAGCCTCCAGCAGTCCTCAGCACGAGGCTCTACCAGGCTCTCTCCTTTCTGTTCCTTCCAGTATCATAGGAGGGACTTCTCTGCCTGCAGTCAGTGGCTTCAGCTGTTGTCTAGGGCCCGGGTTACACCGTCCCTTCTCTGTTCTGTCACACTCCTGGTGGCATCGGACGGGCTTTCTCTCCCCTCTGGCTCACACTGGCTCAGTACGGATTCTGCGCTCCTAGCCTTGCACTCACAGAAGTGTGATTGTCCTTCAGTCTTTGCAGCTTAGCTTCTGGTCTTTGCATCTCAGCCTACTGTGGCCTACTGACTTCCTTCACTCCTCCCCCTCACTATATACTGTCAGTCACCTGACCTCTGGTGTGCCCAACCCACTCCTCTGAATCCACCACCCCTCGATCTCATAGAGTTCTAACCTCAGGGCTGGATGTTAACCTCCTTCTGACACGTGGGTTGTGTGGGCTGTGAGGGTGTTGTTGTGCAACAATGTCCTACCTGCCTGGCTGCAGTTCCCTTTTGTGGCCTCCTGGACGCAGGGGCGCCACAAATGAAATAAAGTGAAGATTTTATCATATGGTGAGTGCCATTTAATTCTTTCTATTTTGTGGATTTCTAATGTGACTTAAGGGGGGTTTACACATAGTGACGAACCAGCGATCCGACAACGATCATGCCTGACCGGGATTGCTGGTACGCCGCTAAGTGGTTGCTGGTGAGATGCCAGACAGGCAGATCTCACCAGCGATCACCCAGAGCTGCGTCGACACCCAAAGGTCATTGGGATCGTTCAGTGTCTCTGGCGCAGAATGGGGAGCGTTGGTAAGTCTGCCTGTCACACACAGTGATGCAGCCTGGCCAGTGGGAGATCGCCAATCAAAAAATGGCCCAGGCCATTCAATAAAGATCAGCGATCTCCCAGCGGGGGGACGATTGCTGCTAAGTGTCACACTTGATGACTGTATCATCATATTTAAAAAGTGGTAAGAGCAGCATAAAATCAAAAAAGTAACACATTTTTGCACAAAACAAGTGCAATACTGTTGATACATTTCCCCCAAAGTTCTAGGAAAGTATGCTCTAGGTTTGTTGTTCCATGGAGAATAAAAGTATTTAAAAAACATTCAAACAAAAAAAATCCTGTATGTTAGTAAAGGTGATAACTACTTTAAACAGAATCTATCACCAAGTCTTTGCTACCTTAATTGAGAGTAGTATGATGTAGGTGCAGAAATTCTGATTCCAGTAATGTGTCCATTACTTGTTCCTGAAGCTTTGATTAAAAACGTTTTTTTCTTATGCAGATCAAACAGTTCCCTGAATGCTGAGCTCTGTATAACCCCACTCACACTAATGATTGGGACTTTCTCTGTATACTGTACATAGGCATAAATTTGCCAATCAATGTTGGGGCATGATTGGACTAAATGCAGCAGGCTGAATAGTCCTCTAGTGATAATATCCTGCGGATAAAATAATAGTTATATAAAAACTACACCAAGTTGCCCAATAAGTGACCACGGAATCAGGGTCTTTGTCTCTACACCATTCTACTCTCAGATTAGATAGCCAAAATGACAGATTCTTTTTAAGAAACAGAAATTAGCATGCTGAAGCCTAATATCAAATTCTCTCTTTGTTTGTCACTTATCACGTTAACTTAACAGCATTAAAAAATAAAACAGCAGCTATTAAAATATTCTCCTGGAGATCACGTGTTCAGTTATAGTTTCAGTTGTATCCATTTTTCTTGCTGTGTATCATGTTTGATTTTTCACTTCAAGTCATTGAAGATAAGGTTTATATAATGTACTTGGTGTCCCATATACAAATTGTCACTTCAGTGAGGAAGTAGACAAACTCTAATGGTACCTTTACACGCCGCCACAACAGGATGGATACCAACGGCAACTTCACGTGCACGAGCACGGCCGAACGGTTACCAACGGGAACCGCACCCTCTATACACGCCGCCACAAGGTGCGCTACGCTACGCTACATCTACAGCTACATACATCGCCGGGTGTCGCAAGTAGCCGTCTGTAGCTCAGCGTACCAGCTTTACACACCGCCACCACAGAGTGATCTGGGAGCAACAAAGGCAGGACGTAAAACAAATAGGCGTGCCACAGACCTGTACGCCGCGCCCAAACCACAACCATTGGCCAACACTACGGAGTTGTGATTGGGCACGACGGAAAGGGCGGATGGCCGAGACGTGCCGTACTAGTGAGCGGAGTGTGGCACGGAATAAGCGCTTGTGACATGGCGGAGCCTGGCGAATGCATCCAAATCGATGGTAATGGGTCACGCTAGAGCGGTGGCCAGTCACATATCCCGTGTGTATTAAAGTAGCGGTCCGGGGCTATGTGTGCGTAGTACAAGTGTTTGCCTTGTCACGCACGATCAGCGCTTGTGACAGCCGCGTGTGCAGATTGAACTGAGGTGCGTTTGTGTGCCACACATTAGCGTCTTACAAAAGACAGTATGTGCGTTTTCTGTCAAAAATCTGTGACAACTGTGGCGAAGTATGTGTATGTATACAGGCTGAATGGGGTTTAATATATGTGCTGACAGATGTGAATGTAGTGGATCAGCTTCCAAGGCACCAAGTCAAAGATCTGTGTGACAGTGTATTAGCAAACACCTGACAAGAATATGTCCTGCATCAATGTGCTGTGTGCAGGGGACCCTCTGCCTACAACAAAATAAAGGATCATGTACGCACAATGGCCACAAACACTGTTGGGCAAAAGACTTTCAGAAAAACATGGCTACCCACACATATTGTGTGCACAATCCCAGCCAATAGGTGGCTATGACATCCCAGGCCCCCACCCAACCCTGCATCACATTGCCCTCCTCCACCAAGTAATCAGGCTCACACAGATTATGTTGGATCCAACAGAAAAAGGTTTAATATATTGCATGAATCTTGACCTTGTCTTGTGCAAACAAAATATACATAAAGTAAAAACATTGTAGAATTCAAGAGCAGGTGACATTAATCAGGCAAATTCAATGGATAAGCAAATCACCACACATTGCAAACTGTGCATGGAAAAAATACCAAAATAACCTAAACTAACTAACTAAATAACTACATAATGAAAACTCATGCACATAATGAAAACAAAGAGAATGGAAAAGGTCAACCAAACATTAAAGGGGTGCAGCTAACCTGCTGTCACCTTCATTGAAAACACAAAAAGCAACTCCCAGAGCCAGCCACATTATATGGCCTGGTCCTGCCAGCTCACTGCACCAGACCCATTGAAGTAGGAGCAGTAAGCTTCTCTACTGTCCCTGGCCTCCTGCCGAGTGCGGCCATGGCTCTGCGGCTGGAGTGGCACAATCACATGGGCCTCATCACGCCAAGACCCTGGACGGAGCTCCCCTGTTGTAGCGTCTGCATTATCTACATAACCTCCTGGCGTGTATATGCCCTATCCCTACGACGCAGGAAGTTATGTAGCACACAGCAGGCCACCACTACCGCGTCAATAGACTCCGGTTTCATATGTATAGGTGTATGAAAAATCCGGAATCTATTGGCCATTATCCCAAACGCATTTTCAACTACACGGCGGGCCCGGGATAGCCGGTAGTTGAAAATGCGTCTCTCAGAAGTAAGGGCCCTCTGGGGATATGGCCGCAGTAGGTGTTCCTGAAGTGGGAATGCTTCATCCGCCACAAACGCAAAGTTGAGATGTTCGGTCGTGTGCTCATTTGAGGGTAAGTTTAGCCCACCATTCCCTAGTAGTGTTGCCAAGGAGCTTAGGGCAAACACACCCCCATCTGAGTTGCGACCGGGCATTCCAACATCCACGTAGAGGAACTCATAGTTGGCATCTACTACAGCCATGAGGATTATACTACAATACCCTTTGTAATTGTAATACAAAGAGCCAGAGTGGGCAGGTTTGGTAATCCTCACGTGCTTACCATCCAATGCCCCGCCACAGTTGGGGAAGTTCCACCGGGTTTCAAACCCTTGGCCCACTTCCAGCCATTCTGCGGCGGTTAATGGCATTTTCATGTAGGCTGGCTGCAGAGCTCTCCAGATGGCCCAACACGTTTCAGGGATCAGGCGGCTCAGCAGGGGCAGGGAGACACGTGACACGTATGTGAGGGATGTCATGGACTGCCCTGTAGCCAGGAACCGCAAAGTGATCGCCAACCGCTCAGCAGCTGATACTGATGGCGCATTATAGTGTCCTGACGCGCTATCATTGGCCCAACACGCTCCAATAGGAAGGTGAAACAGTCCTCGGGCATACGGAGATAGTTTCGGTAATCATCAGGACAGTTAAGCTCCAGCTCCCGCAACAGCTGCATGTGGCCCCGGGTTTCCCGCCTCAGAAGCCAATCACGGGTCCACATCCGCCGCTGTCTGCGCCTCATCAACCTTTCATACCGATCCTGATACCACATTTGCTCTTCCACCAACGCAAGAGCCACGATAACATTGCGGTCATGGATATTCTGCATCCTCAATATCAGCACCTGTAGATGTGAAAGCACAACATGAGTACATAGACCAAAATGTGTGCAAGTCAGCAGGTTCAGCAACCCACACCTCTTTTCCATTACACACTATAGCCAAGAGGATGGCATCTCTTGTGTGGGCCCAAAACACAACCCTGAAGCAAGGACGGCAAACACCCAGTAGTCACCCCAAACAACATGGCACACGGCGATTGAGAGTGGCCTCCTCTACATCAACGTCAATGGGAGCTCCCAAAATTCACACATCTGCACCTAGGTGAGTTAGAAAGGGACATGTGTCACCAATAATGTTGGTCAAACAGGTCCCATTATCCATTACACAGCCCATAATGTCAATTGATTACAGTAAAAATGAGAAGAATAACGAATGTGACGTACCCCGATATGGAAGGTTGAGGAAGGCTACATGAACCAAACAACATTGCACATGACTGCGGATGGTTACCCATGGTGTAATTGGTTTTTGAAGGTGTCATTTTAAATACACATGTATGCCATGTCTGGCGCCCAACACCTCAAAGCCCTGTGTCATCCCATTCCCGTTGAACACAGTCTCCATTGGCCACAACCAGTATGCAGAAATGGATCCAGTCGACATGAGTGACACAGTTCCGTCTACAGTCATGCATCCATTCTCCTGTATGTTGTCTGCAAACAAACACAGCAATGTATCTCAACAAAAGTGTCAAGGCCCACACAAAATGCCGTATCCTAACCCACACACTACACTATATGTGGTCCCCAAAAATACAAACCCCTATATCGGCCGCTACACCAGTCTCCGGCGCTCTCCAAGAACATCAACATATGCACCCCACCCTGCGCCAATTCCATGTGTGTCCACAAAAACTTACCTAATGGGTCTGGCCAGCAAGCGTAATGTTTGGCGGGATGGGCAACTTTTAAAGGGCCGCCAACCTATCACGATTCAGCGATCTCCACCAATTAGCGGAAGGCAAATCCGCACCCAGGTGCCCCTTCAGGATGTGCATTATTGTGTCCGCTGTGATTGGTGTCCCGGACTATAAAGGCAGGTCAATGGCCACTGCTCCGTGTCCAGACGTCGATGTGCATTGAGCTACTAGTGTCCTGTTTGACTTCTGTTGCTCTGACGGTAAGCCTCTTTAGCGGTTTGTAAGAAAATGTAATGAACGCAGCTGGTTCTGGCACAGGCAGCTTAGGCGATGTGTGTATGGCCATGTTTGAAGCGGCATGCAAATATTGAACACGTAATATTAAATATGTGAACCTTATTCTGTGTCGCCCAGTAGCCAGGTAGTGCCTCTACTTATATAGTGTAAGTATGTATTGCACCTTCTGCTTTTTGGCAATGGTAAAAGAGCACGGTGTTATTTCTTTGGCTGGTACTTCACATCAACATTTCAGGGGTGGTAGAATTGTGGCGGACATTCCAGGGATGTTGGGTACATGTGTTAAAATGGGACTTCCACGTCTGGAGGAACACCTACATGATCATCTGGGTGCACATTACATGTAGTATGTGCAGTGTTGGCACACACCCAGCCCGCCTTTCTGATATAGTGACCCCTTACCATTGTGGACACTGGCCAGGTACTAGTTAGCACACAACGTGTTAGGTCACATGTTGCCCTCTACAGGTATGTACGCACACACCGTGTCAAGGTGTGTTGCAATAGGTACATTGGGGACTGAAATCATGTTTGAAACATCTGTAGGTGGACACCGATATCCGGGGCTTGATATTGGCAGCATACATGTGTTTGAGTTAGTAGCGGTCTGAGATTGAGAAAATGGCACACTCATGGCCAGTTTCACTCCACAAAATAGCTGCATAGATGATCACTGTAGAAAGTTAATGATTATGTGTATGATTGTGGCAAGTTTTGAAATGTCGGTATGCCTTGTGTTGTGACTGTGTTCTTTTTATTTTAATTTTTCATCGGCAGATGCCGACGGGTACTGTGGAATTGGAATCCCAGCTTCTCACGGAGTATCAGCGGCACGAATGTTTGTGGCGCAGCTCGCTGCCCGAATATAAAAATCGGGCAGCGAGGGCCGAGGCCTACAGGAGTCTTGTGGCTCTGGCAAATCGCTTGGAGCCAAGGGTAGGCAAGACGTGGGACCAGCATATGGTGGCACTTAAGATCAAAAACATGAGGTCGGCGTTCATGCGGGCTCACATTCAGTACCAGCGTCGTCGCTCAGGGGCTGGAGCAGAGGAGGTACCATCACCTACCCTATGGTACTATCCCCTGTTCACCTTCATCCTGGGCGAGGTTCGCCCGCATCGAACGACCACCAACTGCCCCGTTGCTGCGTCCCATGTAGGCCCGGCTGCATCACCACCTGCGCCACAGGAGGTGGGTAATTGTGTGACAGTGGTGGGCCATAGGGATGAGCGAGTCTACTCGCTAGGACTCGTTACTCGGCGATTCTTAAGGGACTCGCTGGACTCGGGAATCGGCGAGTCTTTTAGCGAATACTCGCTCAGTAACGAGTCCAATGCAAGTGAATGGCAATCTTAGTTTTGTCATAGTTTACTTTCTCTCACTCGCTAGACTCGCTAGACTCGCTCTATCACATCGCTATATAGCTTGAATCTCCCCAAACAGCAGCGAGTCTGAGCGAGTCTACGAGTCCGAATCCTAGCGAGTCTGCGATTCCGAGTCCTGTATTCTCTATTCGGGACTCGCGAATCCAGAATCTTTTATGTTACTAGTCAGCATTGCGTGTTAGGTCAGAAAACTTGTGAAGATAGCCAATCATAGTCAGTAATGGCATAGCAGCTTTGGTTGTGTCAGGACTATGATTGGCTGCTGTCCATCGTGATGCCTATGTCATCTATGACAAGGCAAGGCAGTATATAAGGCTTGCCCCCGCCATTTTGGGCACATTGCTGAGAAGAGCTGACCTAGTGCAGGGAGACTTGGAGCAGATCTAGGGACAGTTAGGCAGTGTAGGAGTCACATATAACCCAAAAGTTCTTTTCAGAACTAACAGGACGCAGTGTAGGAGTCAAGATTCCTCACACATAACCCAAAAGTTCTTTTCAGAACTACCAGGACGGAGGATTGCTGTACAGGACTGTAAGGAAGGGAGATAGGAGCAGCCTTACAGAGAATCCAGCACCATCCTCAGAGCTTAGTTCACCCAGCTTTCCGCAGAGCTGTAATCCTAAGCTTTTTCTTATTTTTGGCACTAGTCTACCAAATAATTTTGGTGCCATTTTTCCACAAAAAATTTCCTGTGCCAGTGCGTAGCTGTACGGTGTCCTGCCTGCAGCTCGCACGGTACTTGTAAACTTGCACGCAGCCAGCACCGCAGCCTAAGTGTGCCTGGTTGTGCGTACTAAACAATTTTTTCCTGTGCCAGTGCGTAGCTGTACGGTGTCCTGCCTGCAGCTCGCACGGTACTTGTAAACTTGCACGCAGCCAGCACCGCAGCCTAAGTGTGCCTGGTTGTGCGTACTAAACAATTTTTTCCTGTGCCAGTGCGTAGCTGTACGGTGTCCTGCCTGCAGCTCGCACGGTACTTGTAAACTTGCACGCAGCCAGCACCGCAGCCTAAGTGTGCCTGGTTCTGCGTACTAAACAATTTTTTCCTGTGCCAGTGCGTAGCTGTACGGTGTCCTGCCTGCAGCTCGCACGGTACTTGTAAACTTGCACGCAGCCAGCACCGCAGCCTAAGTGTGCCTGGTTGTGCGTACTAAACAATTTTTTCCTGTGCCAGTGCGTAGCTTTACGGTGTCCTGCCTGCAGCTCGCACGGTACTTGTAAACTTACACGCAGCCAGCACCGCAGCCTAAGTGTGCCTGGTTCTGCGTACTAAACAATTTTTTCCTGTGCCAGTGCGTAGCTGTACGGTGTCCTGCCTGCAGCTCGCACGGTACTTGTAAACTTGCACGCAGCCAGCACCGCAGCCTAAGTGTGCCTGGTTGTGCGTACTAAACAATTTTTTCCTGTGCCAGTGCGTAGCTGTACGGTGTCCTGCCTGCAGCTCGCACGGTACTTGTAAACTTGCACGCAGCCAGCACCGCAGCCTAAGTGTGCCTGGTTCTGCGTACTAAACAATTTTTTCCTGTGCCAGTGCGTAGCTGTACGGTGTCCTGCCTGCAGCTCGCACGGTACTTGTAAACTTGCACGCAGCCAGCACCGCAGCCTAAGTGTGCCTGGTTCTGCGTACTAAACAATTTTTTCCTGTGCCAGTGCGTAGCTGTACGGTGTCCTGCCTGCAGCTCGCACGGTACTTGTAAACTTGCACGCAGCCAGCACCGCAGCCTAAGTGTGCCTGGTTCTGCGTACTAAACAATTTTTTCCTGTGCCAGTGCGTAGCTGTACGGTGTCCTGCCTGCAGCTCGCACGGTACTTGTAAACTTGCACGCAGCCAGCACCGCAGCCTAAGTGTGCCTGGTTCTGCGTACTAAACAATTTTTTCCTGTGCCAGTGCGTAGCTGTACGGTGTCCTGCCTGCAGCTCGCACGGTACTTGTAAACTTGCACGCAGCCAGCACCGCAGCCTAAGTGTGCCTGGTTGTGCGTACTAAACAATTTTTTCCTGTGCCAGTGCGTAGCTGTACGGTGTCCTGCCTGCAGCTCGCACGGTACTTGTAAACTTGCACGCAGCCAGCACCGCAGCCTAAGTGTGCCTGGTTCTGCGTACTAAACAATTTTTTCCTGTGCCAGTGCGTAGCTGTACGGTGTCCTGCCTGCAGCTCGCACGGTACTTGTAAACTTGCACGCAGCCAGCACCGCAGCCTAAGTGTGCCTGGTTCTGCGTACTAAACAATTTTTTCCTGTGCCAGTGCGTAGCTGTACGGTGTCCTGCCTGCAGCTCGCACGGTACTTGTAAACTTGCACGCAGCCAGCACCGCAGCCTAAGTGTGCCTGGTTCTGCGTACTAAACAATTTTTTCCTGTGCCAGTGCGTAGCTGTACGGTGTCCTGCCTGCAGCTCGCACGGTACTTGTAAACTTGCACGCAGCCAGCACCGCAGCCTAAGTGTGCCTGGTTCTGCGTACTAAACAATTTTTTCCTGTGCCAGTGCGTAGCTGTACGGTGTCCTGCCTGCAGCTCGCACGGTACTTGTAAACTTGCACGCAGCCAGCACCGCAGCCTAAGTGTGCCTGGTTGTGCGTACTAAACAATTTTTTCCTGTGCCAGTGCGTAGCTGTACGGTGTCCTGCCTGCAGCTCGCACGGTACTTGTAAACTTGCACGCAGCCAGCACCGCAGCCTAAGTGTGCCTGGTTGTGCGTACTAAACAATTTTTTCCTGTGCCAGTGCGTAGCTGTACGGTGTCCTGCCTGCAGCTCGCACGGTACTTGTAAACTTGCACGCAGCCAGCACCGCAGCCTAAGTGTGCCTGGTTCTGCGTACTAAACAATTTTTTCCTGTGCCAGTGCGTAGCTGTACGGTGTCCTGCCTTCAGCTCGCACGGTACTTGTAAACTTGCACGCAGCCAGCACCACAGCCTAAGTGTGCCTGGTTCTGCGTACTAAACAATTTTTTCCTGTGCCAGTGCGTAGCTGTACGGTGTCCTGCCTGCAGCTCGCACGGTACCTTCCATCTCTCTAAAAATATCTTAGCCTCTAGTGTGTACCTTTCACGAAATAGTACCTGCTACTTGTTTTACAAGCCCCCAGAAAGCCACCAGAAATTACAAAATGTCACACAAAAAACCAAATCCCAAAAAAAGTCTTGCTAAGGGACAGGGACGAGGTACAGGCATTGGTAGTCGTGGCCAACTATCCACCAGTTCGGGCAGACAGACGAGGATTGATCGATCGTTCCTCCTGTCTAACTTTCCCCGTCAGGAAAGTAAACGAGTATTGAGGCCGGAAGACGAACAGCATCTAACGTCTTGGCTGGCAGACAAGACCTCAACAACAGGTTCTTGCAGCACTCAAGGTTCCTTGAGCACTGTATCTACTGTTGGTACATACCATGCTGGGTCATCTAATCCACAACCTCTTCACAGTTCCTCAGACCAACAGCAGCCCCATGAAAATGTTGACACAGACATGGGTCACTCAGATGACTTATTTGGTACATATAATCCTTTACATGAATCCGGTTTGCCAGACTCCGTAGTAGATGAGATACTTGATGAAGAATTGTCCATTCATGGACACGTTTTAGAGACACCCCGGCCACATGAACGTGTCTTTCAGCAAAGTCTTAGACCGTCTCAGGAGTTGGAGGATGATGATGATGAGACAGTGACACACTTGTCATCTGGGGAGCAAAATCTATCTTGTTATCGGGAAGATTTAGAAGAGGAAGGGGTTGATGATGAGACAACTGATCCCACGTGGAATGTTGCGATGCAGAGCCAGCAGAGCAGCACGGAGGAAGAAAGTGTGTATGTCCCACCAACAAAGGCAGCAAGGCCGACTCCTCCCACCAGAACTCAAAGAGTCACCACTGTTGCCCAAAATGTGTCCACTGTGGCTCAAAATTTGTCAACTGTTGGACAAAATGTCTCAAATGTGGGCCTCAGTAATCCCTCAGGGAGTACAGTCAAGCCTAGAGGTCGGTCAGCCACTGTGTGGAAATTTTTTAAAGATGGGCCTTCTCAAGAAAATGTGGTCATCTGTACCATCTGCCATGCAAGGCTCAGCAGAGGCCACGGGAAAGGAAACCAGAGCACCAGCAGTATGCGGAAGCACATGGCTGGTCAGCACCCTATTCAGTGGTCAAAAGTGCAGCCTTCCACAACAGTGTCATCTGACCCAAAGACTGCGACGGTAACTCAGATACGTCCGTCACAATCAAGTGTTGCTGAAGCTGGTCCAGCTCATATGTACTCATCACAAGCAGCGGTTGCAGAGAGACTGAACACGAGTGCAGACAGTTGTCGGTCAGCAACATCGTTACAGTTATCAGTGACACAGCTGTATGAAAGGAAGCAGAAATACCACTCTTCCCACCCATTAGCCAAAAAAATAAATGCCCAGATAGCTAAGTTGTTAGCAGTCGAGATGTTGCCGTTTAGGCTTGTGGGTACAGACTCTTTCCGTGAGCTTTTGGCTGTGGCAGTACCACGCTACTCGGTTCCAAGCCGCCACTACTTTTCACGTTGTGCCGTCCCCGCGTTACATGAGCATGTCATTAACAACCTCAAGCGTGCCCTCACCAACGCTGTAACCGGGAAAGTACACCTTACTACGGACACGTGGACAAGCAGTTCAGGACAGGGCCGGTACATCTCGCTCACCGCGCATTGGATCAACGTTGTGGAGAGTGTGCCAAACGATGTTAGTGTTACATCAAACATCCTACCCACGCCACGGATAGCTGGCACAACCTCATTCAGGGTCTCTGCATCATCCTATATGTCCACTACCACATCTTCCGCTTCCTCGACCAATCCTCAATTGCCCTCAACATCACGGCCAAGTTGGGAGGTTTGCTGCAGTGCTTCAGCAAGACGCCAACAGGCTCTGCTGAAGCTGATCTGTTTAGGTCACACACCGCACACTGCAGTAGAGCTGTTGAAAGGTCTGAAGGAACAGACAGATGAGTGGCTATCCCCACTCCAACTCCAGACCGGTCTCGTGGTGAGCGACAATGGTCGTAACCTAGTGGCTGCACTTAAGCTCGGAAACCTTGTGCACGTCCCTTGCATGGCTCACGTGCTGAATCTGGTAGTGCAGAAATTCCTGCGTACATACCCAGAGCTATGTGACCTACTGGAGAAGGTGCGTCGAGTTTGTGCACATTTTCGTCATTCGTCAACAGCGGTTGGAAAACTTTCATTGCTTCAAAAGCAATTGAATTTGCCCAACCACAGACTCATTTGTGACATGCCGACACGATGGAACTCTACATTCCATATGTTATCGAGGATCAATGAGCAGCAGAGGCAATATCCGAGTATCAGTTGCAACATGCCCGTCAGACCGGCAGTCAGCCACGACATATTAGTACAATGGAGTGGGTGTGGATCGCTGACACATCTGAGGTTCTTGATCATTTTGACTACTGCACAAAACTGGTGAGCGGTGATCAGTCCATCATCAGTGTCACTATACCCATGCTGTGTCTGCTGAAAGAGTCCCTCATTAATCAGAAAAATGAAGCATTGAGAGCCCAGCAGATGGCTATGGAGCCAGATTTAAACAGCGCAGTACCTAGCCAGCAAAGCCAGTATGACCAGGCAACAATGGCTCCTGAGGAGGAACAGGAGCAAGACGATGAAGAGGATTCATTTTTGTTGGTGCCGATGTCAACCCAGATGGTACTCAGAACCCCAGCTTTGTGTCTGTCCACCATGGGTGGCCTGGAGAGGAGGAGGCGGAGACAGACTTTGCGGATACAACCGGTATTGAACATCGTTCTGAGGACACTGAAGACATGACTCTATGCAGCTTAGGACACATGGCTGACTTCATGTTGACTTGTCTGCTAGAAGACCCACGAGTGATTAACATATTGCACAACGACCTCTACTGGTTGGCCACCTTTCTGGACCCACGTTATAAAGATAAATTCACCTCACTGCTGTTTCAGTCACCACGTGGCTTGACAATTGACTATTTCAAGAGTGTTCTTGTGGAAAATATGCTTCGAATATCACCGTCAGACAACACTCTGCCCATAGTTAGCAACTCTGTGCAACAGCAGCCTTTGGTCGGGGCACAATCATCCACGCTGTCCAGAAGAGATGCTGGAAAGATGTCCGCAAAGTGGGCTATGTTCAATAAGCCATCGAACCTGCAGCGCCATGTTGCTCCAGTAACCATCTCTCGGAGACAGAAACTTACCAACATGGTACAAGAATACTTAAGTGACAGTACCTGCTTCCTGACTGATGCCGCAGTCCCGTTTAATTACTGGGTCTCCAAGCTCCACACTTGGACCGAGCTCTCGTTGTATGCCTTGGAGGTGCTGGCATGCCCTGCAGCTAGTGTGACATCAGAGCGGGTTTTCAGTGCCGCTGGGGTATCATAACTGATACCAGGACACGTCTTACTCCAGAGAATGCAGACAGGCTTACTCTAATTAAGTTTAATAGGAACTGGATTTCACAAGACTTCTTGAGCCCTGAAGACGACAGTACTCAGAGCTGAAGTGCCACGTTCATCATCAATATGATATAATTAATCATTGTATTATATTGTGTCTTTTTGGTACAAGCAGTATGTCCAAGACCAGTAACGATTTGCGTAACCATGTTCCTGCAACCTGGTAATGAGGCTGCTTCATCTTAAACCAACACTACACCTTAACTTCGGTTTCATTAACCATCACAACACCTTTTCACAAGGAATCAACCTTTATTTTCTGTTAGCAAACATTTAACAGCCCCTTGGGCTAATTTTTGGAAACACCCAGCCTAACAAGCTGATCATGGCCTTTAGGCCTGCATTTACACTAAAAATGCAAAACAGCCCCTTGGGCTAATTTTTGGAAACACCCAGCTTAACAAGCTGATCATGGCCCTTAGGCCTGCATTTATACCCAAAAAGCAAAACAGCCCCTTGGGCTAATTTTTGGAAACACCCAGCCTAACAAGCTGATCATGGCCCTTAGGCCTGCATTTACACTAAAAATGCAAAACAGCCCCTTGGGCTAATTTTTGGAAACACCCAGCTTAACAAGCTGATCATGGCCCTTAGGCCTGCATTTATACCCAAAAAGCAAAACAGCCCCTTGGGCTAATTTTTGGAAACACCCAGCCTAACAAGCTGATCATGGCCCTTAGGCCTGCATTTACACTAAAAATGCCAAACAGCCCCTTGGGCTAATTTTTTGAAACACCCAGCCTAACAAGCTGATCATGGCCCTTAGGCCTGCATTTACACTAAAAATGCCAAACAGCCCCTTGGGCTAATTTTTTGAAACACCCAGCCTAACAAGCTGAACATGGCCCTTAGGCCTGCATTTATACCCAAAATGCCAAACAGCCCCTTGGGCTAATTTTTGGAAACACCCAGCCTAACAAGCTGAACATGGCCATTAGGCCTGCATTTATACCCAAAATGCAAAACAGCCCCTTGGGCTAATTTTTGGAAACACCCAGCCTAAGAGGCTTATCATGGCCCTTAGGCCTGCATTTACACTTAAAATGCCAAACAGCCCCTTGGGCTAATTTTTGGAAACACCCAGCCTAAGAGGCTTATCATGGCCCTTAGGCCTGCATTTACACTAAAAATGCCAAACAGCCCCTTGGGCTAATTTTTGGAAACACCCAGCCTAACAAGCTGAACATGGCCATTAGGCCTGCATTTATACCCAAAATGCAAAACAGCCCCTTGGGCTAATTTTTGGAAACACCCAGCCTAAGAGGCTTATCATGGCCCTTAGGCCTGCATTTACACTTAAAATGCCAAACAGCCCCTTGGGCTAATTTTTGGAAACACCCAGCCTAAGAGGCTTATCATGGCCCTTAGGCCTGCATTTACACTAAAAATGCCAAACAGCCCCTTGGGCTAATTTTTGGAAACACCCAGCCTAACAAGCTGAACATGGCCATTAGGCCTGCATTTATACCCAAAATGCAAAACAGCCCCTTGGGCTAATTTTTCCAGGCACCAAGCCTATGCCTCCATCGTGGGCATTGCATGTACTATGCTCCTAGTACAAGCAATTCTATTGTATGGGCCAAGCACCCTGCTTTCTGAAAAAAATGTATATGAAGCCCCTTCAGCTAATTTTTTTAGGCAACAAGCCTATGCTTGCATCGTGGGCATTGCTTGGACTATCATCCTGCTGGAGCCTGGAGAAAGGTCCCACTGTACGCTCTGTAGAAAACGCGTAGACGCGATGTGTAGCAGGTAGATGTCCCAGCCTCTCACATGTGTGTTCCTAGTCTTGTTGCCATAGCGAGGCATTAAGTAACCCCCCAAACACAGGCACTGTTTATTTGTCAGCAACATTTGTCTGTGGAGTCATGATTTTACACTTAGTAACCAAGGTGACTTCATGCTCCATGCGGTCCGTAAAGTACTTGCTAATGATGCTCTCTCTCCCCTGTCCTCCACGCCAAATGTCTCGGGGTAATCCTTGACTCATCCCTCTCCTTCAAGCCCCACCTCTAGTTCCTAACCAAGTCCCTGTCACTCCAACTCAAAAATATTTCAAGAATTTGCTCGTTACTCAACCCTGACACAGCTAAAACACTCATTAATGCCCTCATCATCTCACGCCTTGACTACTGGAACCTCCTTCGCACAGGCCTCCCTGCCAACTCTCTTGCACCTCTCCAATGTATACTAAACTCTGCTGCCCGACTAATCCATCTGTCCTCACGCTACTCACCTGTCTACACCCACTGCCAAGCCCTTCACTGGGTCCCCGCCCCACAGAGAGCTCACTTTAAAACACTCATCATGACATTCAAAGCCTTACACAACCTATCCCCACCATACATCTCCGACATGATCTCCCGATACCATCCCTCACGCTACCTGCGTTCATCCAAAGAACTTCTCCGACACTCCCCCCTCATCTCCTCTTCCCACAACCGCATACAGGATTTCTCCCGGGCATCAACCATGCTCTGTAACTCGCTGCCCCACCTCATCACTCACTCGCCTACCCTGGGAACCTTCAAGAAACACCTAAAGACTCACCTCTTCCGACAGGCCTACAACCTGCCATGACACCCCGCTACACGCCCCACGACCGACACCTTCCCCACCCTATTGTATCCCCACCCACCCCTCGTTGAATGTGAGCCCACGCGTACAGGGTCCTCTCCTGTTGTACCTCTATGACCTTATTGTCTATGTTTATTGTACTTCTCCTTGTGTACCTTATCCTCATGTAAAGCGCCATGGAACCTATCGGTGCTATATAAATAAATAATAATTATAATGATGATGACTTTAAGCCCACCCACAAAACAACCTACACATCCTTTCCCTGAAAAAAGACAGACACAAAGCAGTTTTTGTAAACTGGGTATTATTCCGCCATAATGGTAAAAATGTCAGAATTTTTTTTTTTTTTTTTTTTTTTTTTTTGGTACAACTTTGTAAACAGGAAAATATAAGAAATAATAACAATGAAATTGTGCAATGCACATGAACACAAAATAAAAAAAAAAAAAAAAAGGGGTCTACAGCTGCTGGTAGGTTGCCGCATCCTCCGGCCTTGCCAGTAAAGTGACACCATCACCCTGGTCCTGCAAGAGGTCAAGGGCCCCATGAATGGCCTCCGGCAACCCTTGAGGGTGGATCCTCTGGGCCGGTGTGGGGAAAAATGGTAGGTCCCTGTTAGGTGGCCATTGTGGAATGGTAGGTACATGCCTCTGTGGTGGCACATGGCTGTCCCGGGGTGTGGGCCTGTCTTGTAGGTTGTAGTGTCTGAGTTGCCACCCCTCCAAAAAATTGAAAACCTCACCTGGGTGGTTTGGTGGGCGACTGGCGTCAAGCACAATCTGTAATGCTGACCTTGCCCGCAGTAGCCTGTGAAATGGAATTTCATCCAGGAATGGTATCAGACTGTGGGCAAAGTCAGCATTACTTTGTGCACGCCGTCTATTAGGTGACCCCGGGATCAGACCATGGCTGGTGTGAGGTGGGCATCCAGGTTCCTCCTCTTGCGGCCGGACATGCCCCAAAGCTGGGGTTGGTGCTGGTGGCGGCGGTGGTGGTGTTGGTGCTGGTGGCGGCGGTGGTGGTGTTGGTTCTGGTGGCGGCGGTGGTGGTGTTGCTGCTGCTGGTGGCGGCGGTGGTGCTGGTGCTGGTGGCGGCGGTGGTGGTGTTGCTGCTGCTGGTGGCGGCGGTGGTGGTGGTGCTGGTGCTGGTGGCGGCGGTGGTGGTGGTGTTGGTGGTGCTGGTGGCGGCGGCGGTGGTGGTGGCGCCGGCCGTGGTGGTGGTGGTGGGTGTTCTCCACGACGCCTTCTGTTTGGCGGTGGAGGGTTCACAGCACGCCGCCCTCTGTAGTAAGCTTCTCTGTGGGTAAAGTAAAAAAAAATTTGGTGAATGCATTGCATTTGGAAACAAAAACATAGGTCAAACATTAAGTTGCACGCTTTTTAGACTCTGTGTATCTGTGTATTATTAATCAGATATTTGTTATTATTATGAAAGAATAACCAACTGTACATAACATAAAGGAATACGTGACTTTCTTTGCTAATTCCATACTAATACATAATTTATCACCCCCTGATTAACACCGACCCCCCCCCCATCCCATCTAATCTAGACGATCAATAACACCAATGGTTCACATGAAAAAAAAAAAGTCCCCCTGACTTCACTTTTTACTTGACATAATAAATTCACAAAACTTTTAGCTTATATCATCTATATAAAGCAGGGAAGGGGTTGAAAGGTATACAATATATATATATATATAATCTATTTATATAATCGGGAGTTTGAAATTCCGGCACTGTAGCCTAATCCCAAACTCCTTAGCGTCACTGCGAGCGGAGACGCGTATGCGCCTTCGCGAGCCGCAGACGCTTAACTCACACAGCCGCTATAGCGTTTTCTCTAGCGGCCTCGCGCCCTCCGCTCACAGCAAGACCTGCGCCCCTCACAGCGCCCAATCCGCCCCGGCATGCTGGCATTTGTACTTCCCCCGTCTGTGCACCCACAGGTCTTAGCAGATCACTGATGCTGACAGCGGGGGGGGACAACACAGACAATCAAATCAGGAGGAGGTCAGTGTCAGGAGGAGATGACAGACGCCCGCCGGGGCCTGTGACACTGCAGAGGTCACAGCGGGGCTGTGTGTGCGGACAACGGGGAGGCCGGGGGCTACGGACGTACCGGACACGTCCTCTGCTCCTGGAGATGTGCCGCGGTTCCGCGCTCGCAGCGTATCTGACGCTGGAGCCGCGCTCACCACGCCCACACCACGCCCTCTGCCAAACAACCCACACCTCTCACTAACCTCCTGCAGCTAACCACACCCCATGTTTACCTTTGCCATGATGTCATTTAGCTGCGGCCGCTATCTTTAATAAGGTCAGAAATGATGGCAGTAATCGGATCTCTGCTCCCTCTAGCACGCCCCAACACTGTAGCACCATCTATTAACCCTATTCTCATCACCTATATACTCTGCTACCCACTGAGCCGCCTGTATACTCTGCTACCCACAGACCCGCCTGTATACTCTGCTACCCACAGACCCACCTGTATACTCTGCTACCCACAGACCCGCCTGTATACTCTGCTACCTCAGACCCGCCTGTATACTCTGCTACCCACAGACCCGCCTGTATACTCTGCTACCTCAGACCCGCCTGTATACTCTGCTACCCACAGACCCGCCTGTATACTCTGCTACCCACAGAGCCGTCTTTATACTCTGCTACCTCAGACCCGCCTGTATACTCTGCTACCCACAGAGCCGCCTGTATACTCTGCTACCTCAGACCCGCCTGTATACTCTGCTACCCACAGAGCCACGTGTATACTCTGCTACTCACAGAGCCGTCTTTATACTCTGCTACCTCAGACCCGCCTGTATACTCTGCTACCCACAGAGCCGCCTGTATACTCTGCTACCCACAGAGCCGCCTGTATACTCTGCTACCTCAGACCCGCCTGTATACTCTGCTACCCACAGAGCCGCCTGTATACTCTGCTACCTCAGACCCGCCTGTATACTCTGCTACCCACCAGAGCCGCCTGTATACTCTGCTACCCACAGAGCCGTCTTTATACTCTGCTACCTCAGACCCGCCTGTATACTCTGCTACCCACAGAGCCGTCTTTATACTCTGCTACCTCAGACCCACCTGTATACTCTGCTACCCACAGACCCGCCTGTATACTCTGCTACCCACAGACCCGCCTGTATACTCTGCTACCCACAGACCCGCCTGTATACTCTGCTACCCACAGACCCGCCTGTATACTCTGCTACCCACAGACCCGCCTGTATACTCTGCTACCCACAGAGCCGTCTTTATACTCTGCTACCTCAGACCCGCCTGTATACTCTGCTACCCACAGACCCGCCTGTATACTCTGCTACCTCAGACCCGCCTGTATACTCTGCTACCCACAGAGCCAAAATGGAAACTAATGTATATATTTATAAATAATACTAAATGTACACAACAGTGCTGCAGATACATACCTTGGCATAGCGGCCACCGGGTGAAGGAAGGACAGCCGGTCATAAAAGTGGTAGTGGTTGAGCAATGGAGCGGCTCCCGGTTGTCTCTCTGAGTACTGCCGGTACTGCTTTTTATGCTGGTCCCGGCAGCTCCTCCACCGTTTTTTAAGATGGTCAACTGTGAAATGATTTGAAACCGGCTTTAGAGATGTGTAATATTTGAAAAAACAAAAGTATGTGTACAAATCAACAATAACATTTTATTCATTTTGTGTGTGTAATGTGTATACAAGGCACAGTGACACGACAGTGTGGAACATCATCAACAGCATTACGGACATTGAGCTCACGTGGCCACAATCACAAATGAGGCAGGACACATGTCAACGCATAGAGAATGTAATAGTGCGGGCACCAGACTCTGGTCATTAGTGGTATTTATATACACCCAACCCCTTGGCCGAAAGAGCCAGGAGGATAAGACATTAAACTCATTGTACTGTTGTGACCCCATCCAAATATAGGCAACTATGCGGTGGAGCATGATAACACATTCAGGGTCCTGTATACCCTGCTATGGGGGCCCTGTATTCCCACTGCTGGGGGCCCTGTAAACCCACTGGGCCACTGTCTACCCACTGCTGGGGGCCCTGTATACCCACTGCTGGGGGGGCCTGTACACACACTGAGGGCCCTGTATACAGGGACTGACTGGCACCCTACAGTTTGGGTCGCAACCCTCCCTCACTGGCCCGACACAGGTGAGGACGGGGGGTGGGGGGGGGTGTGATGACTGGCGGCCGCCTCACAGTCACCGCAGCTCCCGCATTATCCTATGGCTCGCTCCCAGCCGCAGCCTCGCGCTCCTCACAGCCGCTCGCTAACAGTCGCAGCCGCACGCCACTCACAGACGCTCACTCCCGGACGCAGCCGCGTGCTGATGACGTCATCGCGTGGCCAGGAGCTTCCGTTTCCGCCTGCTGCTTCAGGGACATGCGGATTATTCATGCTCCTGCAGCCGCATGACCCGTGGCACCTGGGCCAGTCCGCCCCTGCCTGTATACGACAATATGGGGGCATGTATACCCAGCTGGGGGCCTGTATACTCTGCAGGGGGAGGTGTATACTCTGCTGGGGGGCTGTCTACCAGTGATAGCCGCTGTATACCAGGATGGCGGTGAATATGTTTTCATAGTTTTTCGGGGCAAAAATAGGGGGGTCGGCTTATACACGGGTCGGCTTATACACGAGTATATATACAGTAAATGCAATATATAACGTGTGAACTCATTTAACTTACTTAGATTGCTCTGTTCCTCATGGTCACTCCGATGGAACGCAGGGAACATCTCTTGGGCGATCTCTCTCCAGGCTGTATTAATAAGGGTCGTATCCCCATACTCAGGATCTGTAGGGAGCCATAGAAATGGACGAGCCTCCACAAGTGCGATAAGACGCAGCGTGTTCACCATGCCACGTCCTGCTGCCATGATTGCACTGATGAATGGATCGCTCTGTGTGTGCGCCTGTCAGCGCGACTCGCTTCCTGTTTCCTTAAACCATAGTGTGTGCTGGAGAATCCCTTCCCTCGCATCATCGGCTACAAGCCTCAAAATAAGAGAAAAACCAGCGAGTTTGGACTCGCACACTTTCAGAGACACATCAGCGAGTTGTAAATGTCATTATTCGCTATTACTCGGGTCCCTATTCATTAACATTGGACTCGCTGGACTCGCAACGAGTCCCGAGTCCTTGACTCGGACTCGTTGGGGTCTTGCGATTCCGAGTCTTTTCGGACTCGCTCATCCCTAGTGGGCCACAATGTTTCCTTCACATGTGTGCTTCGATAAATCCTTCACACCAAATGTGTTGGCATATTTACCTCCTTGCTGCGGCACACCTTGGGGTGTCAATCTATCTGCCCTCCTTCCATGACTTGCCAGACTTTTCTATTCTATGCTTCCAGCCGTATTGCAATGTTGCTTCTTCCACAACATCTTGGTATGTTTAGGTTAGTTATTTAAGGGTTTCAAGATAGCAGGTGGTTTGTTCTCAAACAGCCACATAGTACCATGTAGTAAATGGTGCTGTCTCACATGTGTGTTGGCTTTGTTGCCAGTGGGTTAAAGGTAATTGAGTGAGGGGTGGATTCTCACCATAAAGGAGTCCTAATGGGAAGGTGCCCAATATGTGTCATTGGCCAGCACAGCCCCCAGTATCAAGGTGTTGTGGTGACATGTCCTAATATTGGATTACGGCTACGTGACAAACAACTAATTATGTATTTAGCTGAGCTCCTGGAATGGTCGAGGTGAGTGTACAGGAGAACCACTGGTGTTGGGGTCTTGAACCTTATTTGCTTTACTGTGTTATTCCTCATTTTCCATTCTGGTAGTTGGCCTTGGTGTGTGTGGGAGTGGTATATAGAGTCCTGTTGTGAATGTATACAGTTGATATTGCCTCCACTAATGGTTTTTTTTTTTTTTTTTCCCCACCCACAGGCCCCAGAAGAGGACGGCTCCATTGCCGAGGATTCTGTTGCTGATGATGCTCAGCCCATGACATCTGGGGCTGAGCAGGAGGGCGGGGCGAGTGATGTGGGTCCAGGCCCAGGTCCCAGCTCCGGGATCCGTCGCCGCCGACGTCCTGCACCACCTGAGACGGAGCTGGCGACCTGGGCCCGACGCGTGCTGTTGGATGAACAGCGGACCCACATGGACACCGACGCCCTCTACATGAGCAACAGAATGCGAGGGATGGAGCCGCTCCAGAAGAAGATCCTTCTGAGGGTCTTCCACAATGCCGCTGATGCTGCCGATGATGGGGCCCTTCAATGGGGCTGCCACGTCCCCCCCCCATGCAACACACCTTGTGGCCCCTTTCACCAGCTGCCCCATCTCGGCCCGTGAGAAGACCGGCCCCGCCACAGTCACCCCATCCCTCCTCAACACATCGTCGTTCAACCAGACGTTCTGGGGCAGGTCGGGGCTGCCCTCAGAGGAGGGGGGATGCGGCATTGTCAGAGCCGACAGAAGAGGAGTAATTTGGACACTAGTAGCCAATGCACAGAATTGGCAGTCTGGACTTTATAATTTCAGGAATTGCGTTTTATATGTATATTTTGTTGATTGAGTATTGGGCAAAATTTGTGGTTTTTTTTTATTTTTTTTCCACAAAAATTCTATTCTTTGTAATTTATTTTAATTTCCAGCCTGGATTAAATTTTTTTTATTAACACAATTGTGTATTCATTTCAGAATAAGGATTGTGGGGGTTTTTGGGGGTGAATGTAATTGTGGCCAATAATAGGTTTCCCCAAGCCACACAATATGGGCCAGTGCTCGCTCAGCAGGATCACCATCGGTTCATTTGGAATGTCTTAGCACATTCACAAAGGGATGTTGTGATGTGCCTCACATAGTTAGGTTATGGTGAGGTTTGGTCACCAAATATTAGTAAGGTCACATGAAGGAGCGTATAACAAAGTTAGAACAGCATTGTATTGTAAACATACATGTGTCACAGACATTTGCCATCATACAAGGAAGGCTTAGGCCAGATGGGGCTAGCCAGTCCACACTTGTGATGGTCCCAATGTGGGACAGTATAGGGATTGTAGGCCAGATGGGGCTAGCCAGTCCACACTTGTGATGGTCCCAATGTGGGACAGTATAGGGATTGTAGGCCAGATGGGGCTAGCCAGTCCACACTTGTGATGGTCCCAATGTGGGACAGTATAGGGATTGTAGGCCAGATGGGGCTAGCCAGTCCACACTTGTGATGGTCCCAATGTGGGACAGTATAGGGATTGTAGGCCAGATGGGGCTAGCCAGTCCACACTTGTGATGGTCCCAATGTGGGACACTATAAGAAAAGAGCCCAACGGGGGCAAAAAAAAAAAAAAACAATATTTTCACTTTTGCAAGGCAACAAGCCAACGTGTGAAAATTTTAGGGTCCAACAAGGACAACTGTTTGTGGGGCCATGTTTGGCCAGGATACAATGCATCCCTCAAATTCATGGGTGTGAACCATGGTGTGGGTGTAGGTCCGCCAGCATTTGAGCCAGGCGGCAAAGGTCCTGCAGGCCACGCTGTAGAGCCGTGGTCAAACGGGCCACAAATGCCTGATGGGCCTGGATGAATTCCTCCATGGTAGGGGCACCTGTATTGGGAGTAAACACAAACTTTAGTACACAGTCGTCACTGCTGATGGTTAGTCATGACTGGCCGCAACCATCCACTTACCCTGTTCCTCCAAATCCAGTTCACCATCAGACGGGGAGGGAGATGGGGTCAAGCTCCATCCATATGAGCCCGCACGTTCACCATCTGGAAAAAGGGTGAACCAACATGGTTTACTTTGTTTAAATAAATTGTTTGGCCCCAGATGAAATTTAAGCAACAGTGTGCAGGGTGTCTGTGGCAACATAACCCACTTACCACCATAGTCACTGTGCGGGGACATGGTCACCCCCGGACTCGCCACTGAGCTGGAGACAGTGGGAGGTGGTGTTACTCCCGGGCTGGGGCTCCGTGGCCACATTATGTGGTTCAGGGGTAACAGTGGTCCTGGGCTACGGGGCAAAGACTCCTCTGGGCCGCCAGGTACTTGCTGCTCCTCGCCCTCCTGTGGGGAGTTGATGTGTTCCTCCAGCAGCCAGGCAGATGGGGACAGCTGGTCACACTCCAGCGGGCTGCCAGGTGCGGACTGGTCCTCCACGTCCTCTGTCCCGGTGGGTGACGGGACGTCTGGCTCCTGAGGCCCGGGGAAGGTGTTGACCCTGGGGACAAGGGTGCCACTTGAGCCTGATGTGGTGGGGTTCTTGATGGGCCACCTGGGGGTGGGGCATGGGGCCCTTCTTCTGATGAGGATTCAGCATCTAGTTTGAAATTTGAACATAAAAGACGTAATAAGATCATGCCTACACATTGTTGTCCTACAAAGAGCTTGTGTGGGTATGTATTTGACGGCTAAGGCTGGGGTCACACACACACAGATATGTGGCCAGATATTGTTGACAGATCTCTGGTTGCAGTGAAAGCATGGACACATTGTTCCATTTTGAGGCTGTCTCCAAATGTCAACATGTGACCATGATTTGACTGCAAACAGAGATCTGCAAACAATATGTGGGCAGATATCTGTGTGTGTGACCCCAGCCTTACTTAGCATCAACCAGGTGATGCTAGATGCATACACTCATGTTGTATGCATGGACTGTGCGTGTGAGACATTTTTAGGCCTGACTGGATGAGCACAACACTGTGAAGATGTGTTTGATTGTGTAGGCCACACTGTCCCTTGTCATATGTTTCCATCATTTTTTGTGTATTGTGGGACATGCACATGTGGCGGTGTGTGTTTTGGGGCAACAATTACTCACCACGCAGCCTGGCAATCCTGGCACGGATGTCCAGTATGCGACCTGGGCACTTGTGCTTCAAGTCAGCGATCTTTTTTTGGATCGCTTTGACTGTCCTCTGTACCCCCAGTTGGCAGAGCAGGGCCCGCTGGATCCGCCGCACGGTGCACCGATTGCGCAGCCTGGGGTGGCGGTGGTGATGGTGGCCCCAATAGTCCCGACGGTCGCAATGATCAATGAGGATGATCAGCTCCGCCATCCCCCATGTTGCGGCGCGGTGCACGGCTGCCATGACTGCTATGGTGTGTGCAGAGGCGGGGCTGGCACCTTGCAGGCAGAGTGAAAATGAAACCAACGTCATGACGTCATTACGACCGCTGTGGGGGTGACGCACCTTTATAAGTAGCCCAACACGCAGTGACTCGGCCGACACACTTATGCGGCCCCTACTGCAGAAGACCCACAGTGCAGTCCGTACAACACGGCTCTGATCTGTCTACTGGGTAATCTCCTCCGATGTGCTATGGGATTGTGTGCATCTGTGTGCGCGCTGCGCGCACTGCCAGACCCGGAACACTTCTACGGCAGCTGCTGTGCAATAAGCCAGAGCGGTACGTAACACACACTTGTGCGCTGTGTCCCGCATTATTCGTTATCATGTTGATAGGATGTGCACACTGTATGTAGATCATGGGCCATTTATGATTTTACGTTGAAGTGTGTGTCCGCGTAATTGTACTACTATCTGATCGTGCATACGGCGCGTATGTGTAGTGCTGAAGGGACAGTTCATCCAAGATGGAGGGCTGTGAGGCAAGGGCCAATCGTAACGCAGCATCTTCCACCAATGATCGCTGAAGGGGCGCGGTATCACGGAGCATGGGTGACGCCTTAGCCACATTGCAGCTACATCGCCGGGTGTCCAGAGTTCCCTTCTGTAGCTTCTTTACACGCCGATACAGCTCGCTACAATCGGCGATGTAGCCATCTGTTTATGGGCAGTGCACGGATGCAGAGGTATCTGTAGCCGGCTGTGTCGTCCCGTCTTCAGACGCCGCTACTACGGGTGATATTGGCGCGACAAGCTACTTTTGTAACCTGTAGCGGGTTGTATCCATCCTGTTGTGGCGGCGTGTAAAGGTACCATAAGGGTACCTTTACACGCCGCTACTGGAGGATGGATACAACCCGCTACAGGCTACAAATGTAGCTTGTAGCGTCAATATAGCCCGTAGTAGCGGCGTGTGAAGACGGTAGGAGGCAGCCGGCAACAGATACATTTGTTTCCGAGCACTGCTCGAAAACAGATGGCTACAAAGCCGATTGTAGCGAGCTGTATCGGCGTGTAAAGAAGCTACAGAAGGAATGTCTATACACCAGGCGATGTACCTGGTATGTAGCTGGGGCGTGACACAGCCTCCGGGATACCGCGCCCCTTCAGCGATCATTGGAGGAAGCTCCTGCATTACGATTGGTAGTCGCTGCATAGGGAGGCATATTTAAGGAGCTGACCAGTCACACTACACAATTGCTCGAGCGTCAAGTATTAATCAGCCTCCTGCGATGCCTGCCCAATCATGGTATTATTGCTTTGTCCTATCAGCGTACGGACGTCTCGTAATCCACAATTGTAGCACGCCTATGTGCTGTCCCTGCTGCACCAGGTACGCCCATATTAGCTGGTTGTAGCGGTGTGTAAATGAGCTAAGATGGGCTACAGATGGCTACTTGAGACACCCGGCGATGTATCTAGTTGTAGATGTAGCGTAGCGTAGCGCACCTTGTGGCGGCGTGTAAAGGTGGTGCGTTTCCCGTTTGTAACCGTTTGTGCGTGCTCGTGCACGTGAAGTACGGGTTGTATCCATCCTCCAGTAGCGGCGTGTAAAGGTACCCTAAGGGTACCTTTACACGCGGCTACATTTCTAGGGTGGCTACAGGTAACTTACTGGTTGCAGTGAAATCATGGAGACAAGGTTCTATCTTGTTGCTGTGTACAAATGGAATAATCTCTCCATGATTTCACTGCAACCAGTAAGTTACCTGTAGCCACCCAAGAAATGCAGCCGCGTGTAAAGGGGCCCTAATGCCACCTAATAAGGGTAGCAACAGGTTCAGGGGTTGCAATCACACCTTGGCCATGGAGCCTAGGGGACCCCAAAAGTCCCTTTGGCCTATAGAAAAAGACTAATGCTATTATAGATTTGCAATAATTGGGGGCCCCATTGGAGCTTTCGTATCCGTGCCCATGAGCTTCAAGTTACGCCACTGGGTAGCAATCGTAAGAGTCATAACTTGACTCTTTAACAAGCCTTTTATTATGACTTAGGATGATTCACGTATGTAAAATATACAGTATAAGTTAAAGAGGACCTGTCACCAAGCCAGGCATGGTGATCTAATTACAGCACTGGATGCAGCATGTCTCCCTCTTCTGCAGCATAATAGAGAGTTTTGGTTTTTTTTCCCCCAGAAATGGCCGTTTAGCCCCACCCTCTGCAGTGACGTCACCGCTTATACCAGCCCTGCTCTATGGTTAACATAGAGCAGGGCGGGTATAAGCGGTGATGTCACTGCAGGAGGCGGGGCGGGCGGCCTCCTGCTCTGACATCACCACCTTTCCCCGCCCTGCTCTATGTTAACCATAGAGCAGGGCGGGTGACGTCACCACAGGGGGTGGGGCTAAACTACCATTTCTGGGGGGGGGAACTCTCTATTATGCTGCAGAAGAGGGAGACAATGATTGGCAGCGGTGGGCAGATTACACATGCAGGGGGTGTGAATCTGCCCTTTGGCTCCTGCCTCAAGCCACCTCCTTTATGGCTGCACGATGTAAGTTTTCTAAGTGTATTTACTCAGGGTACAGGGCGGCTTAAGTGCTGGGGGACCCTTTGCCTGGATGCAGCAGACATGCTGCATCACAGTGCTGTAATTAGATCACCATGCCTGGTTTGGTGACAGGTCCTCTTTAACAAATATGAATTCCCACTCACAAAGTGTGAAACAGAAATCAGTTGATGAGAAAACAGTAATAGTGGATGCTGTGGTATTACTGCAAGTATTGAAGTAGACAACCATACTTAAAATACTATGTACAGTCATGGCCAAATGTTTTGAGAATGACACCAAAATTATATTTCACATGATCTGCTGCCCTCTGGTTTTTATTTGTGTTTGTCTGATGTTTATATCACATACAGAAATATAATTGCAATCATATTATGATACCAGAAGGTTATATTGACAGTTAGAATGAGTTAATGCAGCAAGTCAATATTTGTAGTGTTGACCCTTCTTCTTCAGGACCTCTGCAATTCTCCCTGGCATGCTCTCAATCAACTTCTGGACCAAATCCTGACTGATAGCAGTCCATTCTTGCATAATCAATGCTTGCATTTTGGCAGAATTTGTTGTTTTTTGTTTGTCCACCTGTCTCTTGATGAGTGACCACAAGTTCTCAATGGGATTAAGATCTGGGGAGTTTCCAGGCCATGGACCCAAAATGTCTATGTTTTGTTCCCTGAGCCATTTAGTTATCACCTTTGCTTTATGGCAAGGTGCTCCATCATGCTGGAAAAGGCATTGTTGGGTGCCAAACTGCTCTTGGACGGATGGGAGAAGTTGCTCTTGCAGGACATTCTGGTACCATTCTTTATTCATGGCTGTGTTTTTAGGCTAAACTGTGAGTGAGCCAATTCCCTTGACTGAGAAGCAACCCCACACATGAATGGTTTCAGGATGCTTTACAGTTGGCATGAGACAAGACTGGTGGTAGCGCTCACCTCTTATTCTCCGAATAAGCTGTTTTCCAGATGTCCCAAACAATTGAAAAAGGGATTCATCAGAGAAAATGACTTTACCCCAGTCCTCAGCAGTCCACTCCCTGTACCCTTTGCAGAATATCAGTCGGTCCCTGATGTTTTTTCTGGAGAGAAGTGGCTTCTTTGCTGCCCTCCTTGAAACCAGGCCTTGCTCAAAGAGTCTCTGCCTCACAGTGCGTGCAGAAGCACTCACACCAGCCTGCTGCCATTCCTGAGCAAGCTCGGCACTGCTGGTAGTCCGATGCCGCAGCTGAAACAGTTTTAAGATACGGTCCTGGCGCTTGCTGGTCTTTTTTGGGCGCCCTGGAGCCTTTTTGACAACAATGGAAGCTCTCTCCTTGAAGTTCTTGATGATGCGATAGATTGTTGACTGAGGTGAAATCTTTCTAGCTGCGATACTCTTCCCTGTTAGGCCATTTTTGTGCAGTGCAATGATGGCTGCATGTGTTTCTTTAGAGATAACCATGGTTAACTGAAGAGAAACAATGATACCAAGCACCAGCCTCCTTTTAAAGTGTCCAGTGGTGTCATTCTTACTTAATCATGACTGATTGTTCACCAGCCCTGTCCTCATCAACACCCACACCTGTGTTAATGGAACAATCACTAAAACGATGTTAGCTGCTCCTTTTAAGGCAGGACTGCAATGATGTTGAAATGTGTTTTGGGGGTTAAAGTTAATTTTCTAGGCAAATATTGACTTAGCAAGTAATTGCTGTTAAGCTGATCACTCTTTATGACATTCTGGAGTATATGCAAATTGCCATTAGAAAAACTGAAGCAGTAGACTTTGTTAAAATTAATATTTGTATCATTCTCAAAACGTTTGGCCATGACTGTATTTAGTCACATTCATCTTACTGCCTGGTATGAACCCCCCTGACACAAATTAAACTTATATCCCCATCCAGTACTGTAGAATGCTGCGTGAAAATCTGCTTGTTAAATAAGCATTAATATAAATTAATACTAACCATAAACAATTACTGCGGCTTTCAATCAAACCCAGCATAATAGGGAAATAAATGCTCAAAAAAAGCAGCAAACACTCATAAGTTCTGCCTGTGCATAATCATGCCACAAATACTTTTAAGTGATCTTTACAAAGAAAAATTAAAGAAATGTGTGAGCAGTATCCTAAAATTACACAATACTTAAAAATAAATGTCACAATACTGAATGGTTTGATTGATTTATAGAAATTCTCTGTTTATGGCTAAGCGAGCATATTTACAATATTTTACTGCCACTCCCATCCATTAATAGTAGGTTTTGGAAATACCTATCATACCTACATCTCATAAAACAGACTGTCTGGCCTATAATAGAGGAAGCAGAACCCAGTGTTTGGACTATAACAGATAAAGTTCAAAAAATAGAGTTATAAGCTTTTAGGCTGGCTTCACACTTGCAGATGGATCTGCAGCGTTTTGCAGATGCATCTGCAAGTGTGAGCATGCTGACCGCGGCCCCTATGTTTATAATAGGGCGCACGCGGTGTGAAAGCTCTCATTCACTCCTATATGTGTACTGTCAGCAGGCGTATGCCTGCTGACAGATCACACACTCCCGTCCGCACTGTGGACGCGAGATGTAGCGTCCATGCTGCGGGCGGGAGAGTGTGATCTGTAAGCAGGCATACGCCTGCTGACAGTACACATATAGGAGTGAATGAGAGCTTTCACACCGCGTGCGCCCTATTATAAACATAGGGGCCGCGGTCAGCATGCTCACACTTGCAGATGCATCTGCAAAACGCTGCAGATCCATCTGCAAGTGTGAAGGCAGCCTTAAGCAGTCTGCAAAAGGAAAATAACCATAAATATAGCCAGCCCGAATATTACTTCCAGGTTCATGTCTTCAAATAGATGATTAGATGGACAGACAGAGTGTCTGTCTGTCTGTCTGTCTGTCTGACAGACAGACAGACAGACAGACAGACAGACAGACAGACAGACAGATAGATAGATATCCCAGATATATTCAAAGAAAACCTGCCATTAGGTTCATGCTATCGGAACCTCGGGCAGGATTAAGCAGAGGACTGGCTTCACAATTGCGAAAATTATGTATGTTTCACTTTGAAACACTATAGTATTTCTGTGAAAACACAGGGTCCAATTCATCAAGAATTCTGGTGTAAAAAGCTTTGAAATCCTGCAATGTTTTGGCACAACTCAAAACTGTTCTGAATGTTCACGACTCTTGGCGTTCTCAAGCCATTTTCAACCAATTGCAGCAAGGTGGGTGGATCTGGGATGAGACAAACTAACCACCACTTTTCAAATCTATATCAAGTCATTGCTTTAGCTACACCACAAATATTACTTCTGTAGGGGTTGGGGTAAGATTAGTGGCATGTAGCACACAGAGGTGACTCCAGCACACTCTACATTAAAGGGAACCTGTCACCTAATTTTAAGCCCCTACACTATCTCTAGCTGTCCCTACACCTTCCTAGCAGCTCCCTATCTCTCCCTTTCTTATCTAAAGTCTCCCTATGAAAGAAGTGTAAAATAAGATAAAACTTACTGCAGTCCCCGTAGTTAGGGGACTGGGTAGGCGTGGCCACGCTTCCACAGCACTCCTCCATGCTGTAATGCACGCCCCGCTGGGCGGCATTATTCAGGGCCCTCTCTGCCCCCATGTCTTTGTAATCTGCCGCCATGTTTGTAGTTCTAAGCACCGGACGGACGTCACTTCCGGCGCGGTGCATTATGGGGCCGGTCACGTGATCGGCCCTAGTGCATTATGGGGCCGATCACGTGATCGGCCCGGCTCCGCGCATGCGCAATGCGCTTACTGAAGCCGGGCCGGTCACGTGATCGGCCCCATAATGCACTAGGGCCGATCACGTGACCGGCCCCATAATGCACCGCGCCGGCAGTGACGTCCGGCCGGTGCTTAGAACTACAAACATGGCGGCAGATTGCAAAGACATGGGGGCAGAGAGGGCCCTGAATAATGCCGCCCAGCAGGGCGTGCATTACAGCATGGAGGAGTGCTGTGGAAGCGTGGCCACGCCTACCCAGTCCCCTAACTACGGGGACTGCAGTAAGTTTTATCTTATTTTACACTTCTTTCATAGGGAGACTTTAGATAAGAAAGGGAGAGATAGGGAGCTGCTAGTAAGGTGTAGGGACAGCTAGAGATAGTGGAGGGGCTTAAAATTAGGTGACAGGTTCCCTTTAAGGCCAGACTCAATGAATCAGGACCAAAGATAGCTGGAACAAAGGTAGAGATCTTGCTAGTCCGGAGTGGCTCATCGGTGGACACACTCTAGATGATTGACAGATCTTTCCTCTGTGTTCATAAGGAAAAACATGTCAATTGCCGGGAGCGATGAGAAGTCGGTTGGGGGTCATACTGGACTAGTCAGTTCTCTGCCTGTGGATCAGATTTTTAAACTTCAGAAAGCCAGGTATTTGATACATGTTTGAAGTAGTACAAAAAAGGTTTTTATCCAGCTCCTGCAAAAATTCATGTTCACAGTAGAAACGTCTTTGAAAACATAAGTTAATTGTTGGAAAACAATTAACAGCTCTTACTGCTGTGCACTTCTAATTCCAGATCCTCCTGTCTCATCAGTCCTGGACACATTCGTGACAGTATCCCCCCTTCTACAAGGGGTATCTGGACCCTCAGTGCCAGGATTGTCCAGATGGGTCACATGGAGGGAATGGAATCTACTAGCATTAACTTCCAAATCTAGTAGCCACATCCTTTCTTCCGGGCCATAACCGTCCAGTGGACTATTGGAGTATTGGACTATTGGAGAGAGCAGCAAACAACATAGGAATCAATGATCCTAGCCACCTGAAATTTCAAATCAACATTAACACTCACTGGAGGTGGCAGCAGGGTTGGTCTGGCCTGCCAGGGCACCAGCTAATCCCCAGGTCCACGTGGGTCTCTGCGTTGAACATACAGAGGGCCCGCCAGTGACCAATCCCAAGGGCACACACAGCTACCACTACTACTGTTAATCATATTGGTGTGCATTGCGCGCCAGTATGATAAATCTTTGCAGTAGAATAGAAAGATGAGATCTCTCTGCTCTAACACTGCATCCCATAGCAAACAGCAGAGCAACACTACTGGCGCACGGTGGTCACAGGGGGTCAGAGTCAGTGCAATGATGTCATAGTGCCGGGACTCTGCTGTCTTGTGTGCATGCCGAGAGCTAAGTGGTTCTCCAGAGCTGGACTCTGCAGGATTGTTGGTGAGGTGAGTAGTGTGTTTTCTTATTTTTAAATCAGAACTGGGACCCATGAAGTGGGACCTAAATATATCAGAAAAAGGCCCAAGATAGGGTACTACATACCAGGAAGGGGCCCAAGATTGGGCACCTATAGATATCAGGAAGGGCTCCAAGTTGAGGTACCTCATACCAGGAAGGGGCCCAGGATTGGGGACCTATGTATACCAGGAAGGGGCCCTGGATGGGGCAAAATATACCAGGATGGGCCACATATATACCAGGATATATATATATATATATATATATATATTGTGAGACGGTAGCCGGGGTTGTCATGGACGGCCGGTACGTCTCCCCCAGGTTGTGCGCCCTCCATGGGTAGAAAAGTACTCCAGTCCAGGGTTTGGAGGTTTTTTCCCTCTTCCCAGAGAGGAAGGCGTTAAGAGGAAGCAGGAACACTGGGTGTGGGTCCTTGAGTTGGGAGTGAGCACAACTCCCTGGGATTCTGATGAGGAAGCATGTTCTGAGTCAGGCCGCAGACCTAGTGGTAGATAGACTTCTGGGAAAGCAGCGAGGAGCGGCCCCTGAAGGAAGGGGACCGGAATGCTCTTTTGGACTATTGTTTTTTTGTCTCTTCTGTTGGTGGAATAAAACCCGTGTGCAGTGACCCGTGGTGCCCGGATCCCTTGTCTTCGCCGTGCCGCCGCTACCTCACATATGGTGGAGAATGCGGGCAAGCCCGGTCCGGTGAGATGTAGCCGGCGCTACTGTTGCCCTCAGTTCCGGTGGGAAAGTGACTGTGTCATGAGGCTAATGAGCGGCTGATAAGTGAGAGGAGCCGCCAGTCTGTTGTGGGGTGCCCGGAGCCCATGTCCTGGATCCGGCCGGCTACGCTGCAATCTACACCCGCTGCCAGCATGGAGGAGTTGCTCAAGCACCTGGTGTTGGCCCAGCAGCAGCAACAGGAAGCTCAGCAGCAGCAGGAGAGGAGGCACCAGGAGCAGATGACCCTGCTGACCGAGGCTGTGCGGGCCAGACCGAGGGAGCCGCCCCGAGGACCCAGTGACGAAGGCTGCGTCCGGAAGGCGGTAAGACAAGCGCTGCAAAAAATGACCCCGGGGGAGGATGTGGAAGCGTTCCTGGCAGTGTTCGAGCGAGTGGCAGAGCGCGAGAGACTGCCGGTCGCTCAGTGGGCTGAGGTACTGTCACCCTTTTTGATTGGAGAGCCCCAGAAAGCATATCTGGACCTCTGTACAGAGGACGCCCTGGATTATAGGGCCTTGAAGGGTGAAATTCTTGCTCGGACAGGGGTTAATACGTATGTGCGGGCGCAGCGGGTGAACCAGTGGTTCTATGACGAAACCAAACCCGCCCGGTCCCAGGCCTATGACTTGCTACATTTGGTAAAAAAATGGTTGCAGCCTGAGACCCTGAGCCCGGCTCAAATGGTGGAGAGGGTGGTGGTTGATCGCTTTGTACGCACTTTACCTGTCTCCATACAACGATGGGTAGGCCAGGGTGACCCGAGTACTCTGGATCAAGTGGTGGGCTTGGTAGAGCGACACGTGGCTACGCAGGACTTGATCCGGGACTCTGGGACTTTGCGTGCCGCCCGTCGTACTGCCCCCTCCAAGCCTCAGGCCCGGGCCCCGCCACCGACACCCGTACAAGAGTCCGCACCCGCCCCGTTCGATGCCTCTCCAGCCATCTCTGAGGTCAGGAAGGCTAGGTACCCCAAACGACAACCCATCCAGGGGGCTTCCATCCCTATTAGATGTTGGCGGTGCCAGCGGGTGGGACATATGGCAGCCCAGTGTCCCATCGCGACGGAGCCCATGGATTGCGAGGTTGGCCGCCGGGGTTCCCTGTATGCGCAGGCGGTGTGCACGCGGACATGGTTCGCCCAGAGACCGAGCCCCACTTATGCCAGATACAGGTTAATGGTTGTCCGGTGACGGGCCTGTTGGACTCCGGAAGCCTAGTGACCCTGGTGCGATCCACCCTGGTGGCGAAAGTAAAAGTCACCGGACGTACTGTGGGGGTGGTTTGCATACACGGGGATCGTAAGGATTATCCCACGGGGGTTGTCACCTTCACGGCACCCTGCGGACAGGTGCAGCATGAGGTGGGGATTGTGTACTCTCTTCCCTATGATGTGATCCTCGGAAGGGATCTGCCTTTGTTCTGGACTCTATGGAAGGGGTCCTCTAAGTCCCCTCAGGTAATGGACGGTCCAGGGCCTGAGCCTGATGATCCCGAGTCCGGGACGCCTGCCGTAGGGGTGACCATGTTAGGGACAGAGTGTGAACCCGATAGGGCTCCCCTAGAGGTGTTGGCAGGAGAGACCGAGACGGCCGAGCCGGTCCCGGAGTTGGAGGCTTCCCCGGATGCGTTCGGGACAGCCCAACTCCAGGATCCGACCTTGGCAAACGCCCGGGGTCGAGTGACGGTAATCGATGGGATAGCCCAGGTGCCGGGTACCCAGGAAAGGTACCCCCATTTTGCTCTCAAGCAAAACTTGCTATACCAGGTGGATGAGATACGGGGCGAGGTGATCGAACAGTTGTTGGTGCCACAGCCGTATCGCCGGCGAGTCCTCGACCTGGCCCACAAACACCTGATGAGCGGCCACCTAGGGGTCAAGAAAACGCAAGAGCGAATCTTGCAGAGGTTCTATTGGCCCGGGGTTTATGGTGAGGTGAAACGGTTCTGCGAAACCTGCCCGGAGTGCCAGCTTACCGCACCCCTGGCACACTTCCGCAGCCCGTTGGTGCCGTTACCTATTATAGAGGTACCGTTTGAAAGGATAGGGATGGATTTGGTGTGGCCCCTCGTAAAGTCTGCTAGAGGGCACCAACACATCCTGGTGATTGTGGACTATGCCACCCGTTATCCAGAGGCGATACCCCTCAGACATACGGTGGCTAAGCTGATTGTTCGGGAGTTGTTTGCTGTGTTCTGCCGGGTGGGGTTGCCCAAGGAGATCCTTACGGATCAGGGGACCCCATTCATGTCCAAGGTAACCAAAGAGCTATGCCGGCTACTCCAGATCAAGCAGTTACGTACGTCTGTGTATCATCCTCAAACAGACGGTTTAGTGGAGCGGTTCAATAAAACCCTCAAAACCATGCTAAAAAGGGTGATATCCAAAGACGGTAAAGACTGGGACATGTTGCTTCCCTACCTGATGTTCGCCGTCCGGGAGGTGCCACAGTCCTCCACTGGGTTTTCGCCTTTTGAATTATTGTACGGGCGACATCCCCGGGGACTGTTGGACCTGGCAAAAGATACGTGGGAGCAAGAGCCCACCCCCCATAAAAGTGTGATCGAACACATTCTGGGGATGCAGAACCGCATAAGTGCGGTCATGCCGATCGTGAGAGAACACTTACAGGAGGCTCAGGCCGGCCAGAGCGGCCGCTACAATAGACAGGCCACCGTGAGGTCTTTCAACCCAGGGGATCGAGTGTTGGTATTGGTCCCCACCGCTGAAAGCAAGTTCCTAGCCAAGTGGCAGGGTCCCTACGAGATTAAGGAACAAGTCGGGGCGGTCAACTACAAAGTGTTGCAACCCGGAAGGAGGAAACCTGAGCAGATTTACCATGTCAATCTGTTGAAGCCCTGGAAGGACAGGGTAAGCCTGATGGGGGAGCTTTTTCCCTCTCCCTCTTCTTCTGGTCGTTCGCCCCCGGGTCCTGCGACCTCCGGAGGGGACATACTGGAAGTCAAGATCGGAGAAACCCTTACCAAACAACAGAGGCGGGAAACCCAACGGCTAGTTCAGCAGAACCCGGATGTTTTCTCTGAATTACCCGGTCGTACCAGTCTACTACGCCACGACATTGTCACCGAGCCTCAGATGAAGGTACGCCTGAAGCCATACCGGGTACCGGAGGCTCGGAGACAAGCCATCTCCGTGGAGGTGAAAAACATGCTTCGCCTTGGGGTCATCGAAAAATCCAAGAGCGAGTGGGCCAGTCCCATTGTCCTAATACCTAAACCCGATGGTTCCTTGAGATTCTGTAATGACTTTAGGAGACTGAACGACATATCCAAGTTCGATCTCTACCCCATGCCCCGGGTGGATGAGCTGATAGATCGGCTGGGACAGGCGCAGTATTTCACCACGCTGGACCTAACCAAGGGGTACTGGCAGGTGCCCCTGACGGAGTCCGCCAAGGAGAAAACCGCTTTTGTTACGCCCGAGGGTCTCTTCCACTATGTCGTTCTGCCTTTTGGGTTGCATGGCGCCCCGGCCACATTCCAGAGGTTGATGGACGTAGTGCTGGAACCTCACCAGGCGTATGCATCAGCGTACCTTGACGATATCATCATTTACAGCACTGAGTGGCAGACCCACTTGGACCAGGTCCAGGCGGTGGTGGACGCGCTTCGAACAGCGGGATTGACGGCCAATTCCAAGAAATGTGCGTTGGGGCTTACAGAGGCCCGTTACTTGGGGTACGTGATAGGGCAAGGGGTCATCAAACCCCAAGTCAACAAAGTGGAGGCAATCCAAACGTGGCCTAGACCCCTAACCACAAAGCAGGTCCGAGCTTTCCTGGGTATTGTGGGGTACTATAGGAGGTTTGTCCCCAATTTTGCGAGTCTCTCGGCCCCATTGATGGACCTTCTAAAGGGAAAAAGGTCTGTCATGGTGCGCTGGACTCCGCAGGCCGAGGACTCGTTCCGGACCCTAAAGGGGGTCCTGTGTGGACAGCCCGTGCTCGTGAACCCCGATTTCCGAAAGGAGTTCGTTGTCCAAACGGATGCCTCGGAGGTCGGCCGTGCTGTCCCAGGTGGTCCAGGGGGAGGAACACCCGGTCACATACTTGAATCGGAAACTCACCCCTCCCGAACGGAACTACAGCGTAGTGGAGAAGGAGTGCCTGGCCATCAAGTGGGCCTTGGAGTCCCTATGCTACTACCTGTTGGGACGGCAGTTCCGCCTGGTTACGGACCACTCTCCGCTGGTGTGGATGAGGTCCGCCAAGGAACGGAACGCCCGGGTCACCCGGTGGTTCCTGTCCCTACAAAACTTTCGGTTCACGGTGGAACACCGAGCCGGGAGGTGGCAGGGCAACGCGGATGCCTTGTCCCGCGGTCCGTGTTTGCTGGCTGGAGTTCAATCCCGCTCGCTTGAACTGAGGGGGGGTGTGTGTGAGACGGTAGCCGGGGTTGTCATGGACGGCCGGTACGTCTCCCCCAGGTTGTGCGCCCTCCATGGGTAGAAAAGTACTCCAGTCCAGGGTTTGGAGGTTTTTTCCCTCCTCCCAGAGAGGAAGGCGTTAAGAGGAAGCAGGAACACTGGGTGTGGGTCCTTGAGTTGGGAGTGAGCACAACTCCCTGGGATTCTGATGAGGAAGCATGTTCTGAGTCAGACTGCAGACCTAGTGGCAGATAGACTTCTGGGAAAGCAGCGAGGAGCGGCCCCTGAAGGAAGGGGACCGGAATGCTCTTTTGGACTATTGTTTTTTTGTCTCTTCTGTTGGTGGAATAAAACCCGTGTGCAGTGACCCGTGGTGCCCGGATCCCTTGTCTTCGCCATGCCGCCGCTACCTCACAATATATATATATATATATATATATATAAGAATGGGGACATATATATATATATATATACCAGGATGGGGGACATACAATATATAGCAGGATAGGGGCCAGTAGTTACCGGGATGGGAGACAATTATACCAGGGTGGCCTCAGAATGGGTACATATATACCAGGATGAGCCCAGGATGGGGACATATATACCCGTAAAGGGCCCAGGATAACATTAGTACAGGATTGGGGACATTACTACACCATGAAGGGGGTTGGGGAGGAAAACGTGTTTTTATAGAATTTAGAAAACTACACGGGCCCGTACATCTGAATAACATGCAGGGGGGTGGGAATGGGGGGGCAGATCCAAATCTTCCATCGGGTTCATCGGACTCTAGTCACATGACTGCTGTTGGGGGCTCTGTTTTAGTTTAGGGTACATTTTACAGTGTGTAACCCAGGGGTCTCAAACTCGCGGCCCTGGGGCTTCACTATGCGGCCCGCGGCACCTTGGACAACGTAATGATGCATCGCCCCAGTGCAGGAGACCGCTGCAGTCCCCGCTGTGTGATGACTTCTGTCCGCAGCACTAACAAGCTCTGCCACTCAGCAAGATCAATGTCACCTGCAACAGAGTTTGTCTGCGCAGCGGCTGGAGGAAGCCATAGCACAGTGGAGGCCGGAAGCCAGCACAGCGGGGACCGTGGCGGCCCCCTGAACTGGAGCGATGCATCATTAAAGTGAGAAAAGTGTGAATGTGTGTGAGAGGGTGTGTGTGTGAGGGTGAGTGAGGAAATGTGTATAAGTGTGTGCGAGTTTCAGTGTGTGTATGAGTGTGAGTGTAAGGGTACCTTTACATGCGGCTACATTTCTAGGGTGGCTACAGGTAACTTACTGGTTGCAGTGAAATCATGGAGAGATTATTCCATTTGTATACAGCAACAAGATAGAACCTTGTCTCCATGATTTCACCGCAACCTGTAAGTTACCTGTAGCCACCCTAGAAATGTAGCCGCGTGTAAAGGTACCCTAAGAGTGTGTATGAGGATGTGTGAGAGTATGTGTGTGTGTGTGTGTGGGGGGGGGGGTTGTGTGTGGGTTTGTGTGTGAGTGTGATAGTGTTTATTTGAGTGTGTAAAAAGAAGGTAAAACAGGATGGGGGGAATCACTATAATAGTAGATCAGGATGGGGGACATCACTATAAAAGGGGATCGGGATGGGGACATCATGACTAAAGGGGATCAAGATGGGGACAACACTACTAAAGGGGAATGACATTGGGAACATCACTACAAAAGGAGATCAGTATGGGGACATCACTACAAAAGGGGATCATGATCGATGGGGGACATCACTAGAAAAAGGGATCAGGATAGTGGACATCACTATAAAAAGGAATCAGGATAGGGATCATCACTAGAAAAAGGGATCAGGATGGGGGACATCACTAGAAAAGGGGATCAGTATGGGGGAAATCAGTAGAAAAGGACATTACTACAGGATGGGGACATTACTACAAGAAGGGGATCAGGATTTGTACTTTACTACATTGAGCAAAAAATTCTGGTATTACTAAAATTATCACTTAGTCCTACAAGGGATGCGGCCCCCACTATTAATGTTTCTCTATGTGCGGCCCACCAACCTAGCCGAGTTTGAGACCCCTGGTGTAACCCATTGTTTTGAGGGAGCTGTGGACCCATCATACTGTATATAGGGGAGGTGTAGGGGCATCATGCTTTAAATAGCAAAGGTATAGGGACAGTGTACATTGGCGGAGTCAGGGGACATTGTTAAATGTTAAGTAGGCACTTAATCATTCTTATTATAGGGGCACTCAGGGTGTTGTGACTGTAAAAATGTGAACATGGGGCATTCTTACTTTCTTGAAACAAAATGTGGGCACTTTTCTAGGACACTTGCACTGGTCCTTCAATTTTACAATCTGGAGGGCAAAAAGGAGGCTGTCACACAATGCTTGCTTATGCTCCCACGCCACCAGGCCACATTGATGTGGGACATGCGTCCAAGGTGGTACTAGTATGTGAATCCACTGGACCACAGGGGGGACCTGGGCCTGACCGAACCAGGCAGTGACCGGGGCCTGTGGCAGCTGAGGAAGTGGGTAAGATGGTACTATGCAGGACTAGAAGACACCGCACAACTTCAGGTAAAAGGAACATAAAGTTTACTAACAAAGTCACACTGCAAGAAAACAAGACATTATGCAAGGCTACTATTGTTATGTGAGGGGCACACTGATGACATTATTATGTGGTGGGCTCATTAGAGCATTATTTTGTGGGGTGCATAGTGGTGGCATTATTATGTGGGGGGCACAGAGGTATCATTATTATGTGGGGGGCTTAGTGGTGGAATTAGTGTGGGAGGGGTCACAGGGGTGGCATTATTCTGTAGGGAGCATAAAGGTGGCATTAATATGTGGAGGGTACAGTGATGGCAATATTATGTGGGCAGTAAGAGGAGCCCTGTTTTCTTACCATGAAGCAGGTGCAGTAATAGGGACACATATAGTAGCAGCTTAGCATTACCGTATCAGTAGGATGAGGAGTTTGTCCAGTTTGGGAATAGATGGGGACTGGCCTAGAAATGTGAGAAGTCTTTGTTGTAATATATCTAGATAGCTGGAGAAGTGGTCATGTCGGTCTAGGGATCTAGAATGGGGCAACATAGGAGACCAGAATTGAGGAACATAGGAGCCTAGGGTGGGGGTCATTATTAAATAAAGGGGGCCAGGATGGAGACATAATTAGTGTATGGGTGCCAGAATAAGGAATATACATTATTGGTTTATGGTGGCAACTGGACACATATTTACTGTAGGGGCTAATTAAGGGACATTATTACTGCTGTAAATTAATTTTATTTTGAGAATACTGTTTTTATGAAGGGAACAGAAGGGAGGTCCTGTTAGTGTGCAGCGTGGCACTATGTTGCTTTTTTTGTCATTTGATGTAGTGTAGATATCTTGGGAAAAGTGGGTAATGTGCTTTGGAAGTGGCCAGTTAAGGTACCTTTACACGCCGCTACAGCCGGGTCGAAACAACCAGGTGCTTCACGTGCACGAGCACGCACCAACGGTTACAAACGGTACCCGATACCGTCTTTACACGCCGCTACAAGGTGCTTTAAAGAAGGTTGAATCTATCTCTGGATGCACCGCCGGTTGCTCAAGTTACCTTCTGCAGAGCACCTTACCCCATTTACACGCTCCTTAAATATGCCGCCCTATGCAGCAACAACCAATCGCAACGCAGGAGCTTCCACCAATGATCGCTGAAGGGGGGTGGTTTCACAGAGGCTGTGTCACGCCTCGGGGAGTTATCTAGGTGACAAATAAACCGTACCCTACCGTATTTGCACACCGTTACCATCGGGTTGAAATCAACCTGAAACAGGTGCCGCGAGTGACGGGTGGCAACAACCGCCTTTACACGCCGCTACCTCGGGTTGATTTGACGGTGCAAGATACATTTGTCTCATAAACCCGGTTGTTTCCACCCGGCTGTAGCGGTGTGTAAAGGTACCTTCATAGATAACTGTTATTTTCTGCAGAGATGAGTCTTGGCTTGAAGACATGATACTGGTCTGCATCTAAAGAAGAAGAAGAAAACTGAAGATGAATGACTTCACCTAGAGACATTACTAGTGAGTATGTGTATTACTTATTCATGCACACTATACACTATATACAAACGTCCTGTGTATAGTGTCACTGGTGATCTCTGCCTTGCCTGTACACTGACACTATATACAGATCTCCTATGTATAATATGCAAAAAAAGTCTGTGGAACCTCGATTAGGAATCTCAAACATGGAACTAGCAAGATGCCCACAGTGTTTTCTTTGACTGGTCTCCCTGAGATCAGTGATTGTCTCCTGTGTATAATGTCACAGGTGATTTCTGCCTTACCTGAACTCTGACACTGTATACAGAGCTCTTGTGTATAATGTCACTGGTGATCTCTGCATTACCTGTACACTGTACACCAGTGTACACTGGCACCATAAGCAGAGATCCTGTGTGTGTCACTTGTGATCTCTGCATTACCTGTACACTGACACTATATTCAGAGCTCCTGTGTATATTGCCAGTGGTGAGTACTGTATTACCTGCACACTGACACTATATACTGAGCATCTGTGTATAATGTCACTGCTAATAACTTTATTACCTCTACACTGACTCAATATACAAAGCTTTAGTTTAATTTTCATTATTGTAGTATTATTGATCACTATGTGGTGGCATTATGTGCTCTGGTCATGTTGTGGTGGTATTTGTCCCTTGTATGTGGTATTATTGAGTCACTATGTGGTGGTAATATGTTGTCTTGTCACGATGTTGCAGTATTTATAGCTTGTACTTGGTAGTATTTGCTCACTATGTGGTGGTAATATGTGCAGTGCTCATGGTGTGGCAATATTTGTCCCTTGTATGTGGTATTATTTGATCACTATGTGGTGGTAATATGTGCTATGGTCACTGTGTGATGGTATTTCTGCATTTTATGTGGTTTTATTGGCCTTGCTATAGTGGAGTGTGGCCGAACATTTGTTTTTTTCTGATTTCAATAAGGGGAAATATATTTTCAACATATATTAAATACTTGGATGTATAACACCTCCCTGTCCTGTGACTATTGCACAGTAGCACAGATGCACTTACAGAGGTTCTTCGGAGAAAGCAAGTAATCATCTCTTCTAAGGCCACGTGCACACGTTGAGCATTCAGGGAGATTTTTACCTCAGTATTTATAAGACAAAAACAGGAGTGGGTAAAAAAAAAATGCAGAAAAAATTACCTCTGATAATGCATCTCCTGGTTTTGGCTACAAATACTGAGGTATAAATCTCACCAAATATTCAATATGTGCACACAACCTAAGGAAAAGTGATGTTATTAATTGGTGGTGGGTCTGACTGCTAAATGTGCAATTTTTATCCCATTACATGTCCAATAAAATAGAAAAATATCCAGCACAGAGTCCTGACATATAGATTCTTTAAAAATTATTTTTTTTTAGAAAAAAAAAACATTAAAACACACACATTAAAATCATCATTCTTAAAGACGGTCCTTAGTCATAGGTTTGCTTTCTTCCCATTAGACTGGAGCTCATATACAACTCGAACAGTACTCCATTCATTCCCTTGGTGGCTGTGAGCGCTAGGTTTGGCTTTTTCTGGTGGCCCCAATGAGGATTAATGTAGCTGCAGTCAGACATCATTACCTGCTGCTGCTTTTTATAATGGGGATAAAAGTTTCCCATTGTTCTGACAGTGCGGTTTCAACTGGTTGGATTCCACCAATAAATAAGTTATCACCTACCTAACCTGTGGATCAGTGATAACTTCAATCCCTTCAATGCAAACTACAGAAATTGTACATCCCAGTTATGGTGAGTGCACAGTGATGTGCAGGAGCCGCCTGTATTTTACAATCAATGCTCCACTATAATGGAATGGGTATAATGGCTAACAGGTATTTGCATATAGCTGAAGGATGGGCCCGTGGAGTCAATTTCCCTGGTGGGACCCAGATACCACTGGCCGACCTTGGGTAACAGTAATATATTTCTTGAACAAAAATATGTGATGTACTTTGTGAATTAAAGGGACTATGGTAATTCAAAGTAAAAATCCACAGATTTAAAAAGGGCAATTCAATTTTTAATTTAATATTTCTGGTGGACAGCCTTACATGGTCATTCAAACGCAGGTCTGGACCTGAAGAAGGTTTTTTATAAGCCATGCATTTGAATCTGTTCCCCGTAACCTTCAAATCGTTCTGTACTCCTTGAAACACAGAAGAGATAGACTAGGTGTCTCAAACTCCAGGCCTCGAGGATCAAATTACCAATTGTCAAATTGTAAGGAAATCCTGAAAACCTGCACTGTGTGCGGCCCTCGAGGCCTGGAGTTTGAGACCCCTGAGACCCTCTGTTAAGACCCATCTCTACTGAAAGTACAATATTGCGTGTGAATACCACATGCACCAAGAAATGGTGACTTTCCAGTGGACTCATTATGACGATTGTTTAACGCAAACTCTGACACAGATAAGGAAGATGACCAATCTTCCTCATTCTCAGACTCAAAAAATCCCAGTTGCGTTTCTCAAAACTTTGATTTAAATGCTGGGTCTGGCCATTTGATTGAGGTTGAAAAGCAGAGGAAAAGGATAAATGTACCACCAGACGAGAACAAAAGGCCTTCCAAAATTTAGTTACAAACCGCGTGTGACATTAATCGGAGGGAACTCGGAATGAAACTTCACAATCTCACTGTCAAATACTTGAGGCAAAGTTTTTGCATGAAGGGAGTGTAAGTAAGGCAATGTGGTGTGCCAATTTTACAAATCTACCCTTCACCAGTAAAATCATTATTTTTTAAGCGGACCGTGGATGGTCGGTAATTGAATCCATCAGTACATGTTTCCATGGTCTGTCAGTTATAGCCAAAGCTGGGAGAGACCTAGGCAAGCAAGCATGCAGGGTCTTTAAAATGCACAAACATTACAGGTAGACACAAAATTGACCACATCCTGATGCAACCTTGGCCACAAAAATGACAAAAGATGAGGACCAAGGTTACTTTACAACCTGGGCGACCTGCTAGAACTGAGTTATGATGTTCTCCTAAAATTTTGAGGTGCAAATAAAGAAGCACAAATAATTTTCCTGAAGGACAAGCAGCAGGGGCATCCCCCTGAGCCTTCAATATCTTACCCTAAAGGTCCAGAGATCACGGTGGAAATTACCACCCCCTCTTGCAGAATAGGAATTGAGTCCTCAGAATTACTTCCTCTATGAAACTCCAGCACAAAGTATTAGTTTTAATGTTCTTAATCCCAGGACAGTAAATTTCAAAGTAATTAAACCTGGTAAAAAACAAAGACCACCTAATTTTTCCAGGATTAAGACATTTAGTAAATTCGAGATACAACAGATTTTATTGTCAGTAATCACCATGACAGCATGATTTGCTCCCTCAAAAAAATGATGCCACTCCTCAAAAGCCAGTTTAATGGCCAAAAGTTCCCTATTGCCAATATCATAGTTTGTTTCAACTGCCAACAATTTTTTTGAGAAAAAGGCGGATGGGTGCCATTTACCAGGAGAGGGTCCTTAAGATAACACGGTGTCAACCCCTACATCAGATGCGTCAACCTCAACAATAAAAGGAAGAGAGACATCAAGCTAAATGAGTACAGGTGCTGTGGCAAAGCATTTCATCAAGTAAGAAAATGCCCAGTGGGTAGGGCCGGACCACCTAGAAAAGTCTGTACCTTTCTTAGTCATGTCCATGAGAGGTTTGACAATTAATGAGAAGTTCCGAATAAACTTTTGTTAATAGTTGGCAAGCATGAAAGCATTGTAAATCTTCCAGAATTTCCAGAGGATTCCATTCAAAAACTGCACAAATCTTACATGTATCCACCCAGAACCCCACAGATAATACCAGAAAACCTAAAAATTTAATCTATTGGAAATTACAATTTTTTCAAGTTTGTCATATATTTTATTATTGTAAACAAAGAAAAAAGGCCAGGTCAACGGAAGTAGTTTTTAGTGCACAGACAGATGCTCTGAGCCAACGTGAACATCTAAAAACAAGTTTAAAAAAATCCAGCTCCAATTCTGATAAAAAATAAGAATTTTACTCTAACAAAGCTTAACTTAGATTTGACAAAGGAAGCAGAGGTGTCTGAAATATGTAGCCCTTAGCCACACATGTTATCGGTCATCACATCTACCAACATGGGATGAGTCTGAATTTAATCTTTCTTAGATATGGATTTTATTGGTTAAGTAAAGATTTCCATTTTTATCATCATTGGAGCTGGATTTTTTCTACATTTTTGGATGCCATTTATTAGTCCATATTATCTGTAACACCTGCCTGATTGGTACCTCATGTGTCTTAAGATCGGGCAAATAAATCAAAATGTCATCTAGATAAACAACCCCAATTCTACCCACCAAATGACTGAAAATATTGACAAAATGTTAAAAAATGGCGGGAGCATCAGGCAGACTAAAAGGCATGACAAGATTCTAATAATGCCCTTCAGAAGTATTAAAGGCAGTTTCCCACTTGTCCCCCTCATTAATTCTAATCAGATTAAAGGCACCCCTGAGATCCAATTTGAAAGAAATATTTAGCGGGAGGGGATAAGGGTCGCAGATGGTAATCTGATTCAATTTGCAAAAATCTAAGCAAGGACACAGGCCCCCATCATATCTTAAAGAAGGACCGCACTGCCTCGGGAGAAGAGGTCCTAATGTGGCCATTGGCAAGATGTTCAGAGATGTAATATTTAATAGCTTATCTTTCAGGGACAGAAATATTGTATATTCTGGTCTGGAGTAGTTTTGATCCCAGAAGCAAATTAATGGTGCAATCATATGCACAGTGAGGAGGCTGTCCCTGACATCCCTTTTTCCAAGAAAACATCCTCAAAATCAGGCAGAAAAGAGGGTAAAGTATTTGTAGACACATTGAGATAATAATATTCAGACAATTGTTCTTACAGAAATCACTCCCTATTTCAATGGATTTTCAGTCAGTAACAGGATTGTGCATAACCAACCAAGGAAGGCAAAATACAATAGGGGTGGGAAGACCTTCAAGATAGTAGCAAGAAAGAAGTTCCTTTTGAGGTGCCAATATGTAAATATTTATATTATGCACAATTTGCATAAAACTCCCCTGACCAAGGGACGCACAGTCGAATATGGGAATGGTTTTCACCAGCTTGCTACAGGAGAGATCATGGGTCTGAGCAAACCTCGGAATTCAACAAATTGGTTCCTGTCCACTATCCTAAAGGACAGACATTTTCTCAGTTTTTCTACCAAATATAGCACTTCTGCCAGTAAGATAAACTAAGATACACATGAGGAGGAAATATACTGTATATGTTCAGGTTGTAATCCTCCACACGTCTTGAGGTCAGAAGTTTTCCATTTTTTTCTGCTTAGAGATGAAAGGGCAAGTTCCAATAAAGTAACCCCATTGGACGCAAAAGAAACATACCCCCGTCTTATAGTGTACTGACTCACCCAGGACAGGGTACTCAGATCTCAGGCTCAATCTGAAGGTCACGGGTGGCTGCCTGAGACTGTGGCCCTGGTGGTCAATGAATAAAGGGGAGATAAATTAAAGTTTGTTCATGACGCCACCTGCAGTACCTGGTGAGAGATCACTAGCGCCGCTACAGTCCTCCGGTGGTCGATGGTATTGCGGCAATGATGGTTTAGTCCTCCGCAGGCAGGACTGGACCGCCGGGGCAGCGATTTTGTGAAAGGAATCAGTTTATGCGAGGAAAGATGCAGCAGAGTCGACAAGTCGCTTCACCGGGTACTTTACTGGAACTCAACAGTCATTACAGTTCACAGTGCAGTATGATGTTATCAGACAAATGGCTACGGGTGGCTGCAAGTGGTTTTATGGTAAGTAGATGGAACCTTCTTGTGTGCCTTTCTTGTTCCACTTGTTCCCTTGCCTCCCAGCAGTGGTGTGAAGTCAGATCTCTTGGAGATTGGTCTGACCTCCTGCTGTTACTCTTTACCTCCCTTGCTCCCGTCGGGTGAACCTTCTGTTGCTCACCGCAGCCAACTACCACGGTGTCTGATTCCCCTCTAATGGATGCTTTGGGAGTCAAGGCCATATCTGGATATACCCCCATTCAACGGATTCTCTGCAGGCTGTGAGGGTTCCTACAGGTGCGGGTTCCGATACCCGGTTGCTTTCCTAGAGCGATCTCCCTCGCTTGAGTCCCTTGCTCCTCTCTCCTTCTTCTGGGATCTTTACTTCTGTATCCCTTCATCTTTCATGCCTCAGGTTCCCATCCTGAACTTCTCTAACGCTCCAAACCTCGGAGGCCGAGACCGACGGTCAAAGACAGACCAACCAAAGACCCACCGTCAAGGGACCTCCTTTCTTCCACTGGGTGCTATTATATACCCTCCCGGGTTCCCTCCCACTGTGTGACTAGTGTGGGGTGTGGGTTTAGGGTTCCTCCTACCGTCCATAAGTCCACTTGCAGTGGGATGACTACACCGCTTTTATGGATGTAGTACCCCTTTTGTGGCACCTACATAGTGGGGCACCACATACCCCCTTGATGGAACATACTCGTCCGCGAGTATCACACTTGTCTAACGGGAAGTGAAAAAAACATTTTTATATCTATATACATCAATACCAACGGGTAACTATATATAACTTAAGCATATTTAGGTTTCTTCCCATTGCTGGGAGGCTCATGGCTTTAACGTTGCACATTGAAACACACAGACATTATTACCTCAGCCCAATGGAAATAGTACTAGGGCCGCTATTCATTTGGCACACATCATTAACGAAGGGGCAGTTCAAATATAAAAGTCATTAGGGTCAACGGGGACACACTCTTCATTGCGAGGAAAGGATGAAAATAAAGGGGCATGGCTGCAAAGGTAAGAGACTATTTACAGGGGCAAAATCTCACAACGGGACTCTATTGCAATAGAAAAAAGTCATTACTGCAAACTGGCGATTCTTATAGCAAACCAGCCAAGTGGGCCGGGGTAACGCTCGTAAGTTACCTGTTCTCCTCTGTAAAGATCTCGCCGGGGATGTCCCTTCCGCAGGAACGATTCCACATCCCGCCGGGAAAAGAAAACGTCGTTGAAAAGCTCTGGTTCCCTTAGGAAACCCCATCCATCTTCCTGATAGACGGAGACAACAGTTCCAGATTTCCGCAGTTCAAGGGCAGTGGGGGCTGAGCTTGGGCTTCATCTCGCAATCTCCTTGTGGCCTGCTCTCTTTGGTACCAGTCCTCCCGTCGCCGTTGCATTGCTACCTGGTCTCTCTCATCCAGGCCTGGCCGGGTGCTCTGTAGAGACTGGTAATGTGGGGGTGGTGAACTGCTGCTGGAATCTCTCGGTATTGCACGTGTCTCCGCGAAACCTAGGATGGCGGGAACTCCTTGCCGGTGCCGCTGCCATGTGGTTCACCAAGCTGCTTTGGGAGTGCTCCCTGCCGAGGCTCCATTTGGTTCTTCGTCGTCATCATCGTCGTCATCGTAGAGCTCTTCGCCCTCCACGGCTGGTGCTGTGGGTGGGTGCGCTGCCTCCAGCTGGAGACAACTGCTGGCCCGGGACGGTGGTGGAGTTGGGGGTTCAGTTTGGGTCCCCGTGTCCCGGGTCTGGATGGGTGGTGGTAAGGAGGCGCACTACTCCACTACTGCTCGTTATGCAATCGCTACCTCCCGTGCCTCGCAGGCCATCCTCCTAGCAGACAGCTCAAAGCTCTGCTCGGCACTCCACCACTGACACACCTGAGTCAGTGTTTGTTCCATCTCTTGGAGGAGCTGGGTGAACGTATCCCGCCAGTAATCAGCGTCACTTTCGATGGTTAAAAGGGACGCTGCTGCTGGATCGCCTTGCTCGGAGCGGGTCTGCTCCTCCAACTCCCGCACTACGTCTCTCCACCGGGGTGCTGCCATGCTGCCGGGTACGAAGGAGTCTGATGGCATCTGTCCTTCTTTTCCGGTTTGTACAGCTATGGATGGGCACTCCCTGGGAACTTCCTGTGGGCCGCCCCCATATTGATTGATGGCAATCAGGGCAGCCACATTGTTTGGGGCCTCTATCTAGGCCCTCCTTCTTCTAGGGGCTGAGGCACGTCCCCGGGCCTGCACATGGTGTTTACTTCATGACGACGGCGCCATCTTGGATCCTCGTTTGATAATGGCAGGAACCCATTTTTGGCGCCTAGCAATGGCAGAAAAAGTCAATTTTAAGTCCGAGTTCAAAGGCGCATAGTACCCGGTGGTACCGGGCAAGGTATCCTGTTCGTAGACGCCAGTTTGACTCACCCAAGGCAGGATAAGTTGTTAGCCAGTAGATAGAGGGTTCTCTTTTCCCAGCTCCTTTACCCTCCCTAAGCTGACTCTGCTTTACATCACCTGTGGTATTTACCACAGCTTATGACACTGTTTTTTTTTCTTTTGCTTATGTATATATGTATGTGTCTTCAGAATTTCATTTCATTACCAGCCTGACGAAGGAGCCTTAGTGTCCCGAAAGCTTGCTATGTTTACCATCTTTTCAGTTAGCCATTAAAAGGTATCAACCACTGAGGACTCTCAGATTTCAATATTTTTATATAACAGCAGACCATTCTTTAGCCTTTCTGACAGATCCTGACGAAAATGGCATTTTAGAGCAGGGCCATTCCTCCTAGTATCAGTAGCCTACCTACAAATGTCTGAACCAAACTCTTCTTCGGGCCGGTCTCCCTGCTGGAGATTGCGTAGTTTTGACTCAGCGAGGGAGACACAGTCAGGATCATCATACAGTAGATGAGGCCCAGAACCACAAAAAAAAACTACTAAATAACTGAGTTGGGTAGGAAGGGAAGGAATGAGGATCACCTTGCATGAGAGATGAACCCTACCTGTTGTTTTCACCCCAGACGATCGTGGACAAAGCTTCAAATAATGTGTGCAAACTTTACGGAAAACCGCAAACTTAACAAGTCCCCTAGAAAACCTATCCAGGAGAGCCACCTTAGGTTTCAGGTGAGCCTCATTTGGCTGATGAGAACAATGTGGGCTATCTATAAAGTCACGCTGGGGCAAGGGAACACCAGACATGCAACAGCAGAAAGATGTCAAGGATGATCCTGGGGATGGGGATAGGGAAAAGAGAGAGAGCTGACCACATAACTTACCTGTGGTTGATCCAAGAGCTCTCTCACTTACCTAGACGGATCCTTCCTACCATGCATAATCACGTGTGTAGGCCTTGGCTGACCCTACCATGAGTAGTGAGCAGTATGTATAAAGAAAACCCAAGGAAGGAGATACAAACAAGGGGGACAAATACAAAAAAGAACTCCAATTTTTCTCCAGAGTATCTGCTGGAAAGATAACAAAAGCTTTCTCCACAGACAATGCCTTCACAGGTCAGCATAGAATGAACTATAGCCAGCATTGGAGAGAGTAAGTAGTGGCTTTGTGTAGCATAAGGGAGTTGTAGCAGCTGAGATTCCAACAACGTTAATCACTGCAGGATAGAAAAGAAACCTTAACCCCTTCAACACCAAATTAATCATATAAGCACCTACTAAACGTCAACTAAACGTTGTGACCTTCTGAGCCCACATACCCCTCCCCCCCGAGACCTTATCATTCTATGGCGGCTGTCACACGGTTCAATATTGCGAACGATATCGTTTAAGCAATCTGCTTTTTGATCGCTTAAGCGATATCGTTTGTGCATCGCTGCGTGCAATCAAGCGATTTTACAATGTAATATCTCTTGGTCGCTAGATCGCAGATTGGTGAGCAGGAGCTCATATCAAGCGATAAACGCTTGAACAATCTGCTTCATCGTGGTGTGTGACACCACGATGAACGATCTCCCAGCGGAGAGCTATGTGGAGATGGTATCTATGGTAAACGTCGGGTTACTAAGCGCCGCGCGGCGCCTAGTAACCCGATGTGTACCATAGTTACCAGCGATCTCGCTGGCCCACATCGCTGGTGAGTCTGTCTGTGTGACATCTCACCAGCGATGTGAGCGATATTGTTAGCGATCGCGCGTGCACGTGATCGCTTACAATATTGCTCACGATAAGAATACGTGTGACGGCCGCCTTAGACATACTCATGATGAAAAGTATTTGCAAACCAAACTTTTATACCAACAGGAAAAGGCTATTTTGATTTACCACAATTGATATAAGAGACACCCTTATATAGAGGATTGAACATGTTAATAAATATTCAACCACATGTACAAAAATACAAGAAAGGAAAGAAAATAGGAGTTGTGCAAGTCATGGAAATAGAGGTCAGAAAATTAAATTAATAGAGAATATTTTAACAAATCCATTATTTATGATGTAATCTTTTAACACTAATAATATTATATTAATCTTGTTTTATAGTCTAGTATGATATAATTAGCATATATTATGGTTTGGAAGACCTGTGCTGCCATGCATTACATGAATTAAGTGATAAATAGCAATATTCAAATTTATATTTTAAACCAGGGGTGGGGAACCTCAGACCCCAGGGCCAAATGCGACCCTCGATGACTTTTTTGCGGCCCCTGGGCAGATTCTTGGGGATAACACTGCTCAGGTTGGCAGACGCGTTTTGCCAACTGTCTGGTTTTTAAATCCAGCTCTCCAGTGATCTCTATGCCCCAGCCTCAGCCTCCCCAGTGAGGTATATGCTCCCAGCCTCTCCTGTGATGTCTATAGCCCTAGCAAACCTGGAAAAGCAGTTGAGAAGCAACATAACCAATATCACCCATGCCAAAGAGAATCAGCTCCAGCCACCACAGTAGGGGTGAGTGATTGTTTAACCAAATATAACAGGTCATTTTCATTTTGATCATTTTGGGTGGCCCCCGAAGGATGGTAGAAATTTCCAAATGGCCCTCGGCAGAAAAATGGTTCCCCGCCCCTGTTTTAAACTGTATGGCCAGTACTAAACCAAAATCCCTTATTAATATGGTGGTCCAATAGCTATAATTCTTTCATAAATACCTAGAGTACCGTAGTTTTTGTTAACTTTATTAATTCATAGATAAGTATTTTCATTTTACTTTCTGTGCAGGTTTGTTTGAGAGGAGGCTCAAATGGAACGTCACAGGAGGCTGGGGCTGCACTCACTTCAACCCTCCTTACATTGGACATCATGAGGGGATGACACTGTGGTCACCTACCACAGCTTTTGTCACCGACGTCCCCTGATGACATCCTGGTTCAATAGACGTGGTTGAGAAATGACAACATTTTCAGTCGCTGACACCGTTACAGGCTCTGCTTAACTAAATTAAAGTGAATGGTCCCATGAAGGCTTCTACCTAAAAAGTGATTCTCAGGGCTTTGATGGTATCAATCAAATATGACTCAAACGTAGCCAAAGGCAATGTGGACATGTTGCGTATTTGGTGCAGAAAAAAATCGGCCATTGATTGCAGAAATATCTGCACCAAATACTCATCTTCTTGCAAAATAAAAATGCACCCAAAATGCATCTAATTTTTAACGTGTTTTTAGCTCATATTTGGTGAGCTTTTTGTCCTTGTGTACATTATAATGAAGTCAATGACTGGACAACTGAAAAACACTGTAAAAAAATGGATCAATAATTGACATGCTGCAGATTTTTCTGCATGCAAAATCTTCACCCAATACGCAAGGAAAAAAGGCAGCATAGGTGCAGCACTTCTTAAATCTCATAGACTATGCTGGCTTCAGGATATACCTACAGATTTGATGCAGATTTTTCTGCACCACATACACAGCGTGGACACAGGGCCTCAGGCTATGTTCACATATTGCTTTTTCTGCTGCTTTTTTCTGCAGAAAAAACTCTCTTGACAGTAAAAAAGCAGCTTCAAAAAAATGGACATTTGGCAACTTTTTTGCTGCATTTTTGTTATGTTTTAGCCATGTTCTGGTGTGTCATTTGTCTACAGTACATGTTTAAATAAAGTTAGTTTCATTCATCACAAAAGCAGCAAACACACAGTGGCTTTTTTTTTACTTTCTCATTGCTTTCAATGGTGCAAAAAATATGAAAGAAGTGACAAAAACACAGCTGTTTTCCATTTGTGAGGGAAAAAAAGCAAGTGCGTTTGAGTGTGCATGAGAATTCTGAAATCTCATAGCTTTTGCTGGTCCTGTAAAAACTGCTTATAATTTGCTTAAACTGCAACATGTGAAGATAGCCTTTGACTCCTAAAACTCCACCAAGCTATGGTGTAGGTGTTGTGTTATCTGTGACTTATGGCTACTTTACACGTCCCGATATCGGCGTCCAACTCCAATAAAAAGTCACGTGGTTCGTGTGTTGGCGCCGATATCGTTCGTGCGTTGTATGGTGTAAACGTCCAATTCGATGCACGAACGATGCCAAAACGATATCAGGGAAGAAATGAGCAGGCTCTCCAACTGCCCGATATTGGATGGACGATCTGGCAGGATCGTTCTGTGTGAAAGCCCAACAACGATTTGGAGTACAATTTCCCTATTCTCTCCCATGTTAAATGGTCGTTCCTGGGTCGGCCGTACAAAGGGGCGTACACATCGCAGTTACGTTGTCTGCCAATATCGCGCTGTATAACATCTCCTATGCGATCTTGGAATTCTGCCCAGAAAAAGCGCGCACCCGCGTCGTTGTATCCAACATCGGACCGATGTTGGGACGTGTAAAGTGGCCATTACTGTCTTGGGCTACTTTCACACTGCCGTTTTTCGGCATACATTTGAATCAAGCCTAAACTGGATGCACAAGCATCAGTTTCCGGACCCATTAACTTTCAATAGGGCCGGAGACACTTGCTGGTGCATCTAGTTGTGTATGTTTTGCCACAGATCTGGGTGGATGCAGGTGTTCACAGATTTTTTGCCGAAATAAAATCTGTATCTTGGTTTGATTTGGTGTCCGTGAAAAACAACGTGAACGCAAAGATTCACCCGGATCTAGTGCTCCACGGGTTAATCTGAATGGGGTCTATGTGACACGGATTCATTCGGACTCTGGATCCGCGTGTCATGAACTCCGTATGGCAGAACCACCCACCAGATCCCTGTCAAATATGCAACCGGATGCTCCCGCAGTGCGGGTGCATCCAGTTTCATCATTGTGGGGGAATCCGGGGGCATGCAGGCTTTTCCTACATGACCTGGATTCCAAAATACGGTAGTGTGAAACCAGCCTTACTCATCGCCATTCTTTTTCTTTTTTACATGCACCTCTCCTATCACTCTCCATACTGGGTATGTGTGGCGCCCCTGCGTCCACGAGGCCACAAAAGGGAACTGCAGCCAGGCAGGTAGGACACTTGTTGCACAACAACACCCTCACAGCCCACACAACCCACGTGTCAGAGAAGGTTTACATCCAGCCCTGAGATTAGAACTCTATGAGATTGAGGGGTGGTGGATCAGAGGAGTGGGTTGGGCACACCAGAAGTCAGGTGACTTGAAAGTATATAGTGAGGGGGAGGAGTGAAGGAAGTTAGTAGGCCGATGTGAGCCGAGATGCAAAGACCAGAAGCTGAGCTGCAAAGACTGAAAGACAATCACACGTTCTGTGAGTGCAAGGCTAGGAGCGCAGAATCTGTACTGAGCCAGTGTGAGCCAGAGGGGAGAGAAAGCCCGTCCGACGCTGATGCCACCAGGAGTGTGACAGGACAGAGAGGGACGGTGGAACCCGTGCCCTAGACAGCAGCTGAAGCCACCTACTGCAGGCAGAGAGGAACAGAGAGAAGGAGTCTGGTAGAGCCTCGTGCTGGAGGACTGCTGGAGGCTGGGCTGAGTAGAGTGTCGGCTCTAGAGGGGACCGCAGTTTACCCGGAATCCCCAGACAACACGACGAGGGGTCTGAGTTTCAGATTGAGATCCCTACCCTAAAGGACAGGCAGCTAAGTGACGCACTAGGACTCACAGAAGCCCGAGTCACCGCCATACTGTCCAGCGCACCACACACCACCCGTACAGACGGAGACCGTAGACAGCCCGGAAAGGACACTAAAGAATGTGTGAGGGGTCACAGAGAGAGAGAGGCCTGGCTGCAGAGCAAAGGGAACCAGGAGAGGGAGAATGTACCCGTGTATTGAGAACTGTGCTTGAACTGTAAGAACTGCAACTGACTTGTAAACTGCTTGAAGAAGTGAGAGTAAAAGACACGGAAAACCCTGAATTGGCCTCTCTTGTCAGTCTCTATCTGCAGACCATTCCTCCCATACAGGTTGCAGCAGATTCCTACCTACAGAGCTACAAGCCTGTCAGCACCAGCAAGGAAGAGAGATCCTGCAGCGTCTGCAAAGTAAGTGTCCTGGACAATTCCACAACCCTTAACCCTTACTGCCCCGGGGGATACAGTTCTTCCCACTGGAACTATAACATCTCCGCTGCCACTCCATCGCCCCCGGAGGTTCTGCAGCAGCGGCAGCCCCCATCACTGGCCGCATCAAGTGGGTGGCGTCACGAGTGACATTTCCCCTGTAAATATCCCCCTTTATTTGCCGAGCCAGGGACACGGTCCGGACCAAGCCACCCGTGACTTCCCCGGCACCGTCCGGTCCGGTACCGAGTACCCCCGTCCCGTGGGGCCCGACATATGTATCTGTGAGTCCTCGGCAGCACTTGTCTGTGTGCTCTATAAATATTATCGCTGCTAATTATTATAAAATATGCATCTAATGTTGCAAAAGGAACCTATCAGTATTTTAAAAAACTGAATTTTAGATCAAAGACAGAAGTCTGTGAGCAGAGAAATATTTATTTTTAAAAATCCATGGCATCATAGTACCATAAATTATTCTTTGTTTGCAATGGATAATTCAGCCAGTTAAAATATTCACAAATCTTAGCAATTTATACTATTCAAATTAATCATTTAAATTCATATCTAAATAGCTGCGGAGCATGATCAGACCTGTCAGGTGGATTCTCAGTACTTGTTTCAACTGTCACTACTCTCTTACATGTAGACTATCTCTAAGGAGATAAATATTTGGCTCCTACAGATACCTGCAACACATTGTGATTTCCTGCATCTCAAAGGTCAGGATTACATCTGCACTGCAGGTAAATAACAAGTGTCTATAAACCTAACTATCAAAAGATAACATTAACTAAACTTATGCAATGTATAGGTTAATGCATAAAAGCTTAAACATTTTATTAACGAAGTGTAGAGAATGCTCCACTAATTGACTGAAATAAACAAGCTATCTCTATAGAGAAGAAGAAGTAATCAGACACAAGATTTCTGAAATATATTATTTGGTCATGATGCTTTATTCACCAGACTTCACGTAGCTTACTGGTGTGAAGAATGATGCATTATTTTATTGCAGAAATGTCCAAATGATGAAAAAATTAACTTTTCATGAACAGGTTGAACTTGATTAGCGCATCTATCCACCTGTATCATATTGTATCAGGTAAGTCTTATAGTACTGCAACATAAACAGTTAAAGCAGAATGTGCTGAGTTTGACATCAGTCAACGGAATAGTGAACAGCCATGACTGCTCAGGGCTGCAGCCCGACCCAATCACTGGAACAAAGAGCATTATAATGTTTTTTCCTTTCACCACTGAGTGCTACCTATAAAGCGGAAACTATGTGGATCCTAATTACAACCTGTAAACTTCTCTGCCTTTATTTAGAAAGAGAATCTTGCCATGATGGGTTTACTTTATTATTTTAGAACACCATTACTTTTAGTTTTTGACTAAATAAATTCTGATGATTGAATGTCAGGAATCTTGTACCTATCTGTCTAACTGTCTACTGCAAAAACTCCGAAAATGAAATTACATAACTTTCTCAAAATGACTCTGTCATGGCTCTGTTTGGGGATTCAATCCAGTCATTTCTTGCTTAGTAGTCAGTTCCAATGCTGCTGAGCTATGGTCTTTTCCTCTCAGTCCTACTGTTGTTGGGTACTATTACCTTTGTTTTTCCTATCTGTGCTTTATCATCTTTAGGTGTCTTCCATTGTCTTATTTCGTTTTTTCCTATTACAGTCTGGGTGGAGATATAATTATTCATCCTTCACTACATTTCCTTTCTGACTATACTTCCAGGTGGATTATTACTGAGGAGTTCCAGCTCTTCAGTGAAGGGATTTTGCCTGCTAGGCAAACAACATTTGCATTGCTCCTGTGTATTTGACTTCTCAACACATTTCCACTTTTGTCTTTAAAACACATAGAGAAATATTGCACCAAAATTGCGTATACTGCATATTATCTGGGTCATTCATTTTTTTACAGCAGCGCAGATTCTATATCCTTTTCCTACTTCTCCATGTTTGCAGATTTCATGTAGGTCTGCTGCAGCCATTTTATGTGCTTATAGTGGTTGTGACTCTCACAACCCAGGAAGTTGAGCTTTTTCAGTATTCTTTACTATTACAATATTTATTGTAGATAGGACCCTATTTGCGCTTATTGTATTTACAGCCTATATTTTACTTGGTACCCATTTATGAGTTAGGTACGTGAATAACAAATAGGTTTTTAAAGAATTGAGTATCATTTAACACTTCATTCTTTCAAAACGGTCAAACATTAAAAAGTAGAGACATTTTTCAATAACCTACATGAGGCAGACAAATGCGCAAATAGGGCCTTATCCAAGGAACAAATGGTAAAATAACGGTGGTGATTGTCACTGCTCACCTTGCTAGGTTGTGCCATTCACAACCAGTATAAGCGCCTATGTAGCTGCCACTGGATCCACACTTCCACGTGTATAATGGGGGAGATACAACATCAAATAGGATGGTGTGCCATGATCCTTGCTGCCACATCAAAGGAAACAAAGGAATAATTGAAGCCGGTGTTTATTGCATATTCTACGCATTTCTAAGCTGTCCCTGCTCCTTCGTCAGGAATATACACCATATACATTTTCATTTTTCGAGTTTTTTCCTATAGCAAGATGCTATATAATAGAAGTCAATGTGAAGGCTAACAATAAGCCCAAAAGATACCTGAGCATATTTTTGCATATTTCTAAGTCTTTTTCCTTAAAAAAAATGCAAGCATCTTATTCATAGGTTAATAGATTAAAAAAAACTATAGAAAGAAAGCAATAAAACATCTACTTACATAATCGCGAGTTGGGAATTCGGGCGTTGTCGCCGAATCCCAAGCTCCTTTGCGCGACTGCGAGTGATGACGCGCAGCGTCATCACGAGCCGCAGCCGCACTACAGTTAAAAAAAAAAAAAATTCCTCACCTCTCCCCGAGCCCCCGCCATCTTCCGCCGCCTTCCTCCAGGCTTCCGGTGGCTGCCGCAGGCTCCCGGTGCCTGCAGTGCTCTTCTACTCTTCTACTGCAGTCCAGGACCTGTGCTGATGTCACAGTCACGTGACACCAGCTTACTCCATGGTAACCGCGGGTCACGTGACTGTGACATCACCGCAGGTCCTGAACTGCACTAGAAGCAAACTGTGCAGTTACTATGGGGTCCTTGGAGACAGGGACCCTGATTTTGATAATAATATATTTTAGTTTCCCCCCACCAATGCCCGCTACACGCGCCGGCTCCCCCGCTACACGCACCGGCTCCCCCGCTACACACACCGGCTCCCCCGCTACACGCATCAGCTCCCCTGCTACACGCACCGGCTTACACGCACCTGCTCCCCCGCTACACACACCGGCTCCCCCGCTCCCCCGCTGCCAGGGCCGCACCGTCCGTTCCACAGTGCGAGCCCTCAGGCAGAAGCCAGGGGGAGCGGCTTTACAAAACGGCCCGCCGCAACCATCTGCGGCCGCCTTCATCAGACACTGTGCCCGCCGCTGCTTCCCCCAGGTAAGATGCCAGCGGCGGCGGCGCACTCTCATTGCAGCCTGCAAGCCCACCGGGCTGCAGTCTGCTATAACCCCACGCTCCTCAAGCTTCCAGGGACGCCGGCCTCACATCGCGGCGCACTCTCATTGCACCCTACCCCCCTATCCCCCCCACTGCCCCTGATTACCCCCTACTCTCCCACACTGCACCCACTTACCCCCTACTCACCCACACTGCCCCCACTTACCCACACTGCTCCTGATTACCCCCTACTCACCCACACTGCCCCTGATTACACCCTACTCACCCGCACTGTCCCCACTTACCCACACTGCCCCTGATTACCCCCTACTCACCCATACTGCCCCTGATTACACCCTACTCACCCACACTGCCCCCACTTACCCACACTGCCCCTGATTACCCCCTACTCACCCACACTGCCCCTCATTACCCCCTACTCACCCACACTGCCCCCACTTACCCACACTGCCCCTGATTACAACCTACTCACCCACACTGCCCCCACTTACCCCTGCTTACCCCCTACTCACCCACACTGCCCCTGCTTACCCCCTACTCACCTACACTGCCCCCACTTAACCACACTGCCCCCAATTACCTACACTGCCCCCTGATTACCCCCTACTCACCCACACTGCCCCCACTTACCCACACTGCCCCCACTTACCTACACTGCCCCTGATTACCCCCTACTCACCCACACTGCCCCCACTCACCCACCCTGCCCCTGGATAGCCCACCCCACTCACCCACACTGCTCCTGCTTACCCCCTACTCACCCACACTGCCCCCATTCACCCACACTGCCCCTGCATAGCCCCCCCATTCACCCACACTGCCCCTGCTTACCCCCCTACTCACCCACACTGCCCCCACTCACCCACACTGCCCCTGCATAGCCCACCCAACTCACCCACAAAGACCCTGTTTACCCCCCTACTCACCCACACTGCTCCTGCTTACCCCCCTACTCATTCGCACTGCCCCTGATCATCCCTCTTATCCCCCACATGCCCTCACTCCCCACACTGCCACTGCTCATGCCACCACTCTGTACCTGCTTACCCCTCTTACCTCCCCCACATGCCCTCACTTACCCACACTGCTCCTGCTTACCCCCCCCCCACTCACCCACACACCCTGCTTACCCCTCTCACCCCCCCAAATGCCCCCACTCACCCACACTGCCCCTGCTCAACCCCCCACTCACCCACACTGCCCCTGCTCATGCCCCCACTCACCCCACACTGTCCCTGCTCAGCCCCCACTCACCCCACACTCCCGCTGTTTACCCCTTTCACCTCCCCACTCACCCCACACTGCCCCTGCTCACCCCTCTTACCCCCCCACATGCCCTCACTCCCCACACTGCCCCTGCTGATGCCCCAAAGGGTAAAGTGACAGCTGCTGCCCCCAATGCCAAACAGCCCGCCCCATCTTGATGTCACCCCACTCCCGATGCCATAGCATCGGGCCTTTATATAATCGTGACTTTGGAATTCGGGCACTGTAGCCCAACTCCAAAATTTTTTGCCGCACTACGAGCGATGACGCAATAGCGTCATTGCGAGCCGCACCCGCACGAGCTGACACCGCCCCTATCCTGCCAACCGTCGGCCCCGCCGCGACCGATGACCCAATACCCACATCACCACCGCCCTCCGCCAGCTCAATGATGCCGCCGATGCCTTCCGCCCCTCACCGCTCTCTCACCGCTGGGGCCTCGCTGTCCCCATGCTGGTGGAGTAGCGCTTTAGGGGCTGTGGCCGGGTGCCGGAAGCCACTGACGTCGTCCTGTGGGCAGCGGCGGACAATGGGAGTGAGCAGGCCGTGTCAGCCTGCAAAGCCTGACACGCCCCACTCACTCCCATTGCCCGCCGCCCCTGCAAGCGGCTTGCCCGCTCTGTTGTAAACGCAGGACACCCAGCCCATTGCCCAGGACTCGGCGTCCTGGACCAATCGCATGACAGTACTGTCTTTACCACACAGCGCCCAATCCGCTGATCCCTCTCTGCAACCCCCACCCCGCCGCACAGGACAATGCCGTGTCACTGGGGCTGCCATCAGCCCCAGCACGCAGCCACGTCCTGCCGCCCAGCCCTAATGTCGCCCCTCCATCTGCACCTCTCCTCACCCCTCCAGCCTCTGCTCTCCTCACCCCTCCAGCCTCCCACCACATCATACTCTGCTATCCACAGAGCCGCCTCTATACTCTGCTACCCACAGAGCCGCCTGTATACTCTGCTACCCACAGAGCCGCCTGTATACTCTGCTACCCACAGAGCCGCCTTTATACTCTGCTACCCACAGAGCCGCCTGTATACTCTGCTACCCACAGAGCCGCCTCTATACTCTGCTACCCACATAGCCGTCTGTATACTCTGCTACCCACAGAGCCGCCTGTATACTCTGCTACCCACAGAGCCGCCTGTATACTCTGCTACCCACAGACCCGCCTGTATACTCTGCTACCCACACAGCCGCCTGTATACTCTGCTACCCACAGACCCGCCTGTATACTCTGCTACCCACAGAGCCGCCTCTATACTCTGCTACCCACTGACCCGCCTGTATACACACAATTCATTTTACCGCGCTCCCGATGCAATTGCATCGGGCCTTTTTACTATTGTATTATAAAGGGTAACGAAAATAACAAAACACTTAAGGAAACGACCTTATAAAATGTTAACAAAAAGTGCATTTTTCCGAAAACCTCAAGTTAAATCTAAGGGTAATTTCACATCTGCATTTTTCAAATCATGAAAGATCCTGCTTTTTTTGAAAAATTCTGGATCCGTCAACATTGTGTTGCTGACCAATGCATTATGAATGGAGTTCTGGAAATGTGCTTTGACTTGCGGTTTAATCTGGTGCGGACAAATCCGGCACTTCAAGCTTGTTTTAAAACCGCAACTAGCAGCGGTTTTTGTCCAAACCTGAAGTGCTGGACTTGTTCGAAAACAGACCAAACCGCAAGTCAAAACTAGAGATGAACCACCACCCCGGTGTTTGAATTCGATTCGATTCGTCGAATCGACGGGGTGTTCAACGAATGTTCGTCGAATAATAATAATAATAATAATAAAGCTTTATTTATATAGCGCCAACATATTCCGCAGCGCTTTACAATGTAGGGTTAGCGTACAGAAAATATACAGTAAGTAATTACAATAGAGAACAAATAAAGTACAATCATTGGATACAAAAACAATAGGCATAGAATCAATGTGAAAAAAAATACAATAAATAAAGCAAGAAATGAAGGTGACCCTGCTCAAAAGAGCTTACAATCTACAACGGGATAGGGGTTGTACAAGGTGCCGGGGCTTATTGCACTGGTGGTCCAGGCATCTTGAGGAAATGGGGTATAGGGCTAAGCTTACATGAATGGTCATCAGTCTGTGTAGACCTTTATGGTTTGGTGGAGTTTGTAGAAGAATAATGTCCAGAGGATAGCCCATTCACTGTCTACAGTACAATGGACATGTTAGGGAGTATGATAGGCCGCCTTAAAAAGATGCGTCTTTAGGGATCGTCTGAAGCCATGCAAGTTGTGGATAGTCCTGATTTCTTTGGGTAAAGCATTCCAGAGGTTTGGTGCAGCTCTGGAAAAGTCTTGGAGCCGGGAGTGGGAGGATCGGATTAGTGCAGATATTAGTTGAAGGTCATTTGAGGAACGTAGAGAGCGGGTGGGGTGATAGACAGAGATGAGGGAGGAGAGGTAGGGGGGAGCTGCACTGTGAAGAGCTTTGTGGGTGAGAACAAGCAATTTGAATTTGATCCTGTAGTATACGGGCAGCCAGTGCAATGACTGGCACAGAGCAGAGGCATCTGAGTAATGATTGGCCAGGTGGATGATCCTGGCTGCTGCATTAAGGATGGACTGGAGAGGAGAAAGTCTGGTGAGGGGGAGGCCGCTTAATAGAGAGTTGCAATAGTCAAGGCGGGAATGGATTAGGGCCACGGTGAGGGTTTTTGTTGTTTCCAGGGTGAGAAAGGGGCGGACTCTAGAGATATTCTTCAGGTGTAAGCGACAGGAGCAGACGAGAGATTGCGTGTGGGAGGAGAAGGAGAGATCGGTGTCAAATATAACACCCAGACAGCGAGAATGCTCGACGAACACCGTCGAACACCCCGGAAAACGAACAATCCGGGCTTGTGGGGCTTTTTCACTTCCACAATGTATATACATACATTGTGGAAGTGAAAAAAAGTGAAAGAAAGTGTTAAAAATAAAAAAATAATCTATGCTCACCTGTCCGCGGTCCACTGAAGCCTCCGGCAAGGTCCTGTGGCTTCTAGGACCTGTGCTGACGTCATGTTCTCGCGGGAACTCCGGTCACATGTGACCGGAGTTCCGCGAGAACATGACGTCACCACAGGTCCTAGAAGCCACAGGACCTTCAGGATGTAAGTTTTCTAAGTGTATTATCTCGGGGTACAGGGGGGCTCAAGGGCTGGGGGACCCCTTGTCTGGATGCAGCAGACATGCTGCATTCAGTGCTGTAATTAGATCACCATGCCTGGTTTGGTGACAGGTCCTCTTTAACTCAGACTTGAGGTTAATACAATAATAGTACATAATATAAAATAATAATAATAATACAAAGTGCCTCAAAAATATTTTACACTATTAATCATAGGGTTTAACCATATACTGCAGGATGGAGATGTATATAGTGGGGCATGAAAAAGTGCTGAAATGCAGGGTTTGGGTGTAGATAGAGGGTCTGAGGGAAGTGATATGCTGCTGGGCTGTGTGTAGAGGGGATGGGAGGAGTGATATATTGCAGGATAGGCCTGTATAGAGGGGCTGGCAAGAATTATTTACTGCAGGTTGGGACTGTATTTAGAAGCACTGAGAGGTGTTAAACTGTTGCCTGTTTGTTGTCTGCTGCTAAGAGATAAATAATGTGAAACTCCAAATTCTTTATTGATGCACTTCACAGAAGATTATCCTTGGCCATATGCATTAACAGAGCAATATTTACAGTTTCACATCACTGATCTATCAACTGCTGACAACAAGCACAGCTGTGCTCTGCACTGCCTAGCTATTACAAGCTCATTGAATAGGAATGCAGGAAAGTTTAGTTCTGATAGAATAATTAACAATTATGTAAAACTTGACAGTCAACTATATGGATGTAGATGGCAGAAGACAAAATTAGACAAAGGCAGAGAGTGCATGGACACATAAGATAAATTCTACAATTAGATTAGCTTGATAATAAATCACAGGTGGGGCTTGTCTAGAGCAGTATTTCCCAACTCCAGTCCTCAAGGCACACCAACAGGTCATGTTTTCAGGATTTCCTTATCATTAGACAGATAATGGAATTATCCCCTGTGCAAGTGATTAAACTAAAGGGGATGTCACACGCGTCGATATCGCTGTCAATGTCGCTTGTACGTCACGGATTTTCAGTCGCTCGAGCGACGTAAAAGTGACGCAGGAGCTACATTGAAGCGTGTGACCAAGCGATGCAACCAGCGGCATGTCGCTGATCGCCGATCGCAGGTTTCACTGCCAGACGTAAAACCTGTTGCTCATCACTCAGTAGACCTTGTGCATCGCTGCGTGTGTCACTAAACTCAGCGACATATTTTCTATTTTGACAACGTACAAGCGACTAAATAAAATCGCTCGCAAGATGGCGACATCACCACATCGCTGAGTCATATTGACGCGTGTGACAACTTACCTGCGATAATTCCACATCGCTCAGGCGATTAATAATTTGTGACGCATGAGCGATATCGCGGGCGACATTGACACATGTGACAGCCCCTTAACACCTGTGCAATCCTAAGGAAATCCTGAAAACATGACCTGTTGGTGTGCCTTGAGGACTGGAGTTGGGAAACACTGGTCTAGAGCACACACAAGGGGGAGGACTCTGCAGCACTGCATAGAAGTAAGTACTACTAGGAAATGCAGATTTAACAGATGGAAATAAAAGCAAACCAATTCAGTTCTGTGAAGCTACATTTACAGAGGGGCATATAAAGATGAAAACATCTGTGCAGTGTTATAGAGGCAATGAAGGTCCAAGGGACCAGAGTCTAGGTCAAATTCCTATTACCGTAACATGCTGTCGCAATGAACTGAACTGAAAGGTAAGAGAGCGCAATAGGGTCTTATCTCACAAGTATCAAAAGGAGTAAATTGAGCAATGCTCACCTGGACAGGTTGTGTAGCATACAACCGGCATAAATGTAAAATGGCTGCTGCAGGGTCCACACATCAACGGAAACCATGGTAGAAATGGAGGAAACTGGACTGCGTTTACTAGACCCGCGCTGCTAGTAAAGGAGACGACCAGGAAGTAGTATGTAGAAAGTGGCTTCTTTTGTTACATCCGACACATTTCGGAGTCAGACCCAACTTCTTCCTGAGGAAGGAGTCAGGTCTGACTCCGAAACAAGTCGGATGTAATAAAAGAAGCCACTTTCTACATACTTCTTCTTTGTCATCTCCTTTACTAGAAGTGCGGGTCCGGTATACACAGTCCAGTTTCCTCCGTAATATGCTGTAACATACAACTTTGGAAAAAACAACTGGGTATTCCCATCTGATACATTTATGATATATCCTGTGGCTGTGCTATAAATGTACTTTGTAATAGATACATGGGACATGCATCTATCTCGAGAACAAGGCTCTGATGCATTCCGCTGTTAGTAGAAAAGTTAGTGGAATTTCATGGACAACAGCAGGCAATGGGGATCCCTGGACTCCGGAGCCAGACTCTACCAAATACAAAAAAAGTTTTTATCTTTTATCACCACCTCTCATTACTATGATGTATTGTGTTTATTAAGGTATTAAAAGAGTTTATTCAGGGTGACCTCTTTAAAACAAATTAAATTAAACTGGCCAATTTAAAATAAAATTCCAGGAAAACTACTCTTTTTTTGCCTATATTATTTCACTTTCATTGCAAAGTAGGTTTATTAGCAATAATTTACACATGCTCTGCTGTTAGAAATAAACTAGTAGAACAAGTAAAATTTAATTATCTCAACGAAACAAGTAGTTTCTAAACACAAAAGCCACTCTTACTGAACAATGTATTCTAAGAATAATTCAACCTCTTCATGCCAAGTATCTTTAGCACTCAGAAGCAGTGGCATAACGATTGCAATTCTAGTGGGTGTAACTGTAACCACGCTTGTAATGAAGGGCATCTGCTTAGCTCCCAGAGCAGACATTATAAAGGGTTAATTGTTTTGGTATTCTAGCATAAAGAGGGACATTACAAAGGGGACATTACTATTGTATAGGGGCACAAAGAGGGAAAAAAATATTATATAGGGGTATAAAGGACGGAGTATCTAATTATTGTATGGGGGCTGTTGTGTCCCACGAATAGGAACAACCTGTTGTATATATTTCTCTGCATTGTGTATTTCCTCCAATCAGGAAATTTCCTGTTGTTGCTAGGTAGACTGTATGAATTTTGTCCCTACCCTTTTTCCTTAGTTGTGTCTGTACCGGACGTCCCCTCTTCTTCCCCAATTTAGTCTACAGAAGCCATTGCTCAAAACACATGTACATATTAATCCTTTTTACCTATCGTTTATTGTGACTAATACAAGATACGGAAGAAAACTACAGTGTTCTCCTGTCTTACTACAGCTGCAGTGGCGATCGAGTTGAAACTGTCTGTTGCCCCTGATGGGGTAAGTACTGAGCATACAATTATCTAAGGGACTGGTAATCAGAGCGCTTACATTTACAGCCATCAGATGAGACAGAACAGGGGCACAAAGTGATACTGAATTTATAAAGATTGCATCATTTTTGCATGGGTATACAAAAAAGGTCATATTTATTGCATAGGCATACAAAGGGAACATAATTATTGTAAAGAGTCACAAATGGAGACATATTGTATGGAGGAAAAAAAAGAGGCACCTCATTTTTGTAAGGAGTCACAAAGGGAATCATAATTATTACATGAAAACACAAAGCAGGGCATAATTGTTGTATGGAGGAAGAAATGGGGACTTAACTATTTGTATGGAGCCACAAAGTGAGGTATAATATTGTATAAAGGCTCAAGATCGGCATTATTATTGTATGGAGGCACAAAGGGGATTTGTTACACACCTGACCATGCCCAAGCGCCAGGTCTGGTGCTGTTTTAATCTTTTTTTCAGTAGTCCACACCTGGATTTTCAGGTAACCCAGCAAAATTCTCAACATCAAAACACTAGGCCTTGTAAGGCTAGATATTGCATATACTGAGTGCTTAGGGACTAAGTAGCATTGTCCACCGTGGTCTAACGTTTGGCAGGAATTTGCTGCTTCTTCTCGTAGTTGAGCTCGAGCAAGGTGTCTGTCATCATCTTTTCACTTCAGTGTTACATAAATATTTTCCAAGTTCAGTCCAACTAAGGTTGGCTTCACACTACCAGTTTTTTTAATCCAAGGGCATGCAGGAAAAGCACTCCCATGTGGGAGCAGTTATTTGCAGATTTTGCAGGGATCTAGTAGTTGCTAAATGACACACCCCTGGGGGTGTCATTCAGAAATACATTCTGCGCATGCGCAGAACATTGAGCATGGGCCAGAAATCCAGATCCACCGTGATCTGGAGTCTATGTCACTTTGTGAGTCATAGTCGCCTGTTGAGATTTTAGCCAGGATGCCCTGGATTCGGCGGTTCAAAGTTTTTTTTCACGGAGATAAAATCGCAACAAGATGCAGATATTGTCTCCATGAAAACTCTGTGAACACTTGCATCCACGTGGATCCAGGGCAAGTTGGACACAACTGGATGCACTTGCAAGTGCCTGCAGCCCCATTGAAAGTCAATAGGGCTGGAAATGGATGCATGTGCATCCAGTATCAAACGGACTCACTCTCTCTCTAATGCCGAAAAACAGCAGTGTGACACCAGCCTTACTAAGTGTTCTCTGCACCAACCTCCAGGTATGTAGGTTAGCAAATCCTCACAAATGTTCTTAATTCTGCTCTCACCTTGTTCCTACAGTCAAGATAATGCATCTCTTCAAAAGTTTCTCCAGTTTGCATTTAATTTTCCATTATATTATATTTTCCAGGTTTTTACTGTTATCTGAGAGCAGCATAATATAGTATCACTTAGGCCCCCTTGACATCATGTTTTTTTCCTGTCCGTCGGGATCCTGTTTTTTGCAGGACCAAATGGACAGGAAAGGACAGGACCGGATTTGTAACTTCGGATGCTATTTCTGTGTCCGGATCCGGGATTTTGAGGGATCCGTACACAGACAGAGCTGGGAGGAGCCGAGCCTGCAAAGCACAGGCAAGTGGTGTTGGGGCTGTTATACTGCAAAAGCAAAAGAAAGCTATTGTTAAAAATAAAAAAAATGCTCACCTCTCCACCAAGTTTCTCGCGATGCGAGGCATCTACGTTCGATGGCTGCAGGATCTTAATCAGCTGACCGATGGCAACCAATCAGCAGATGTGTCACATAACCGCATCAACTGAGCAATTTAAATTGCCTGCCCGCCGATCATTTTTTAGGGCAATTTAAGCCGCTCAGCTGATGCTGTCATGTGACACATCAGCTGATTGGTTGCCGCCGGTCAGCTGATTAAGGTCCTTGCAGCCATCGGATGTGGATACATCGCGGGACACTCGCTGGAGAGGTGAGAATTTTTTATTTTTTAACACATTGCTTTCTTTAATTTCACTTTAACAGGCTATGTAGATACACTGCTAAATTGAATTACAGGAACAGAGCAGTTTTAGTGTACTGAGCATGCTCAGTACACTAAAACTGGATCCAGGAAGCAATCCTGTTTTTTTCCGGATCCGGCACCCATAGACCCAATGTTGTTTGAATCGGACAGCGTCGGATCCGATTCTGTCCAATTGTGTCTGATTTTTTGAAGGCAGCCCAAAATCAGAGCAGTCTTCTATTCTGGTTATCGGAAAAAAGCAGACACAATCGGATTCCTGATAAAACTGGCACACACAGATGGATATTAAGGACCAATCCGTGCCCATAGGGATACATGGAGGCCAAATCGGATCCGTGGTTATCAGTTTTATAAAGGATAGCCACGGATCCCCAAAAAACGTGAACTGTGATGTGAAGGGGGCTTTAGTTTACTGGGTGCGGCAGTTGTGATGCAATCAAAGTTCTTAGGGTAGGGACACACTGGTGTTAAAAAAAATTGGTCCGTCTCTCATCCAGGAGAGTTGGACGAGTGACAATCGTTTTTTGCTCTGATCGTCATGCAACTGCTATGCGAGTGTGCGTTTTTTTTTCAGGTATCATCCGAGTGCTGTTCGTATGACATCTGTGTGTTCTCCTTGTGTAATGCGATTTTAACATGGCATTTCTCATGCTGTATAAAGTAAGAAAAGAGTTGACAGGATAGATTGATTGAATAGAATACACAGATTGAAAGATACTAGAATAGCTAGATCAGGCTCACTTGTCTCCCGCTGCTACTTCCGGGCCACCTATTAAGCTAATTAATGTGAAGAAGGCCCAGCACACTGTGTAGTTTGGTGCTCAAGGAAAAAAGAGTCAATGCAATGCAGAGACCCTGGCACACCAAATTGATTACTTGGTAATCTGAAAAAAGGAGACTTGAAAAAATTCTTGATTCATATGCTTTTTAATTTTTATTCAGTAATCCATACATATAAGTTCATAGAGATGCACATGTAACGTTTCGGCGTTAACCACGCCTTTTCAATGTTTTGGCGTTACCTACGCCTTTTTCAAACTTTTCTCAAGCCTCTACATGAAAAGCAATAAATTAATCAAATGAATACATATTATGACTTGTGATATCACATGGTATACATAACAAAAAGAAAAAAGCATTATAATGTAAGTCTCATTATGTATAAAGTAATAAATTCAAGGCATCACATGCAAATAAAGTCAAGGTTGCATACCTCTATGACAAGTGTTTCCAAAACCTACTATATTACAAGTTGTTTTTTACAGATATGTGGTATAACCTATAGGTAACATGAAAAAAAGAAATCAAGTTGAGATAGGAGCTTCAGTGTACATAATAATACTTGTGTATATAAAAAGCATGGGGAAAGGTATAAGGACCCACGTAAAAGGACTGAGTCTGTAATGTTCCATAATGACGCATTAACATGGGTATGTGAATAAGGCGTACCAAAGGAAAGTGTAGTTAGAGGGTTAAACCGAGGGGTACCCAACATCAGGGAAATAATCTAAAAAAGTTTGAGAATGCGCAACAGGGTCTTTTCTTTTTATGATCAGTCACAAGATGGTCTAAATCAGAATTGCTCTCCTGATAAGGTTGTGTCACACACAACCAGCTTGATCGCTCAGAGATGCAGCTGCTGCAGGGACCATACTTCCACAGGTTACTGCGGTAAACAATCAATCATCCGGACAAAGTACCTCAGGTCCGCGCTGCTGCAGGATAGATGTAAATGACACCAAAGACACCGGGATGCCTGGTTGAAAGTGATGGATAGCTTTATTTACCGACGCGTTTCGGAGCTGCTTGCCGGGCTCCTTCCTCAGGCATCCCGGTAATCATCCTTTAGAGAAAAAATTTCTTCACTGTGCCCATCAATGGATGGCTGAACTATAGACTTATATATATCTTGTATAAACCCCATTAAGTTACCACGATACATTATTTCGCCTTATGGTATCTAGAGACATTCCTTTCAATATAAATACATTCCTAATCATGGTTTAGAACAAGTTTGATTAAGTGTTCAGTAAGCACAAGCGCTCCTAAATGTTTTCTTTTCCCTTTTTCTTCACAAAGACCTTGATCAGCTGCTGGGTGGGCGTTCCTTTGGATCACATGACACTTATTCATCACGTGACCCTCGCATCACCAGCCGTGCATGCACAGTACGCAAGCTTGCGTTCCAGGTCGGTGGCTCCTGCTGTCCACAAGCAGGAAGCAGGATGCCGCGTCATGATTACACACACACCCCCACGCCATAAATGCTCGCTGCACACACACAGCGGTCCCCATGACCCAATAGAAGCTTCCAGCGTGAAATTCAAGGTAATCTCTGTGTCACATAAGGTTTCTTGAGAGGATTGTGATTCCACATGGAATTCTTTCTGACTGTCTGCTTAATTTTTCTTATAGACTTCCCTAACTACATTGATATTCAGTGATTCAGTATAACCAGTAGGAGTGACCTGGGGCTTACTGTTATCTTACCAGCTCACTACAGGTGCACATATAGGATTGTAAATAGACCTTTCTATTATGGTGTCTTTGAATACTGCAGTTTTACATATAGAGGTCGTATATGGAACGGTTTTGGCTTTGACTTTATGTTGATCACATTCTTGAGCAATGGGTGCTGTCTATTTTATATGGGAATTAAGCACCGATTCTAATTATCTTTACAGTTTTCGGCATATTACCAGTAAAACATACCAGTTGCAGAGTATTTCTATACCTAGATACCATATCGTGTACAGTCATGGCCAAAAGTTTTGAGAATAACACCAAAATTATATTTTCACATGATCTGCTGCCCTCTGGTTTTTATTTGTGTTTGTCTGATGTTTATATCGCATACAGAAATATAATTGCAATTATATTATGAGCAGCAAAAGGTTATATTGACAGTTAGAATGAGTTAATGCAGCAAGTCAATATTTGCAGTGTTGACCCTTCTTCTTCAGGACCTCTGCAATTCTCCCTGGCATGCTCTCAATCAACTTCTGGACCAAATCCTGACTGATAGCAGTCCATTCTTGCATAATCAATGCTTGCATTTTGCCAGAATTTGTTGGTTTGTCCACCCGTCTCTTGATAATTGACCACAAGTTCTCAATGGGATTTAGATCTGGGGAGTTTCCAGGCCATGGACCCAAAATCTCTATGTTTTGATCCCTGAGCCATTTAGTTATCACCTTTGCTTTATGTCAAGGTGCTCCATCATGCTGGAAAAGGCATTGTTGGGCGCCAAACTGCTCTTGGACGGTTGGGAGAAGTTGCTCTTGGAGGACATTCTGGTAGCATTCTTTATTCATGGCTGTGTTTTTAGGCAAGACTGTGAGTGAGCCGATTCCCTTGGCTGAGAAGCAATCCCACACATGAATGGTTTCAGGATGCTTTACAGTTGGCATGAGACAAGACTGGTGGTAGCGCTCACCTCTTCTTCTCCGAATAAGCTGTTTTCCAGATGTCCCAAACAATTGAAAAGGGGATTCATCAGAGAAAATGACTTTACCCCAGTCCTCAGCAGTCCACTCCCTGTACCTTTTGCAGAATATCAGTCGGTCCCTGATGTTTTTTCTGGAGAGAAGTGGCTTCTTTGCGGCCCTCCTTGAAACCAGGCCTTGCTCAAAGAGTCTCCACCTCACAGTGCGTGCAGAAGCACTCACACCAGCCTGCTGCCATTCCTGAGCAAGCTCGGCACTGCTGGTAGTCCGATCCTGCAGCTGAAACAGTTTTAAGATACGGTCCTGGCGCTTGCTGGTCTTTCTTGGGCGCCCTGGAGCCTTTTTGACAACAATGGAAGCTCTCTCCTTGAAGTTCTTGATGATGCGATAGATTGTTGACTGAGGTGCAATCTTTCTAGCTGTGATACTCTTCCCTGTTAGGCCATTTTTGTGCAGTGCAATGATGGCTGCACGTGTTTCTTTAGAGATAACCATGGTTAACTGAAGAGAAACAATGATACCAAGCACCAGCCACCTTTTAAAGTGTCCAGTGGTGTCATTCTTACTTAATCATGACTGATTGATTGCCATCCCTGTCCTCATCAACACCCACACCTGTGTCAATGGAACAATCACTAAAACGATGTTAGCTGCTCCTTTTAAGGCAGGACTGCAATGATGTTGAAATGTGTTTTGGGGGTTAAAGTTAATTTTCTAGGCAAATATTGACTTAGCAAGTAATTGCTGTTAAGCTGATCACACTTTATGACATTCCGGAGTATATGCAAAGTGCCATTAGAAAAACTGAAGCAGTAGACTTTGTGAAAATTAATATTTGTATCATTCTCAAAACATTTGGCCATGACTGTATATATGATCTGGTTGAAACTCAGGTAAATTTACACATTGTCAAATTGGTTTTACTTTATGAATAACATGGCCCATATACTTATTGATGTTCAATACACTGAAATTACAGATATACGACTTGAGGACGTGTCATTTCCCTGATATTGGGTACCCCGCGGTTTAACCCTCTAACTACACTTTCCTTTAGTAAGCCTTAGGGCCACGTCACACACACAGATAATTGTGCAGATATTGTTCACAGATCTCTGGTTGCAGTGAAATCATGGACATATTTTTCCATTTTGTGGCGTGTACAAATGAACAATGTGTCCATGATTTCACTGCAACCAGAGATCTGCGAACAATATCTGCACAATTATCTGTGTGTGTGATGTGGCCCTTACTCATATACCCATGTTAATGCGTCATTATGGAACATTACAGACTTAGCCCTTTTACGTGGGTCCTTATACCTTTCCCCATGCTTTTTGTATACACGTGTTATTATGTACATTGAAGCTCCTATCTCAACTTGATTGATTTTTTTCATGTTACCTATAGGTTATACCACATATCTGTAAAAAACAACTTGCAATATAGTAGGTTTTGGAAACACTTGTCATAGAGGTATGCGACCTTGACTTTATTTGCATGTGATGCCTTGAATTTATTACTTTTTACATAATGAGACTTATGGTGGGTTTACACGCCGCGATATCGGCGTCCAACTCCGACCCAACTCCGACAAAAAGTCACGTGGGTCGCGAGTTGGACCCGATATCGTTTGCGCGTTGTACGGTTTGAGCGTACAACGCGATGCTGGAACGATGCCAAAACGATATCGGGGTTGAATAGCAGAGCTGTTCAACTTCCCGATATCGCAAGGCCGTTGTACCAGCATCGCAGCGTGTGACAGCCCAACTCCAATGCGTACTCGCACCTCACCCATTAACTCCCATGTTAAAAGGTCGTTACTTGGTTGGTGGGCGTACACATCGGAGGGACGTTGTTTCCCGATATCGCAGCGTGTAAACCGGCGATGCGATATCGGGAAAAGTGCTCCCAAAATGCGCGCTCCCGCGGCGTTGTATGCGATATCGGGACGATATCGCTACGTGTAACCCCACCATTACATTATAATGCTTTTTTTTTTTTTGTTATGTATACCATGTGACATCACAAGTCATAATATGTATTCATTTGATTCATTTATTGCTTTTCATGTAGATCTTGAGAAAGTTTGAAAAAGGCGCAGGTAACACCGAAACGTTGAAAACGCGTGGTAAACGCCGAAACGATACATGTGCATCTCTATGAACTTATATGTATGGATTACTAAATAAAAATTAAAAAGCATATGAATCAAGAATTTTTTCAAGTCTCCTTTTTTCGGATTACCAAGTAATCAATTTGGTGTGCCAGGGTCTCTGCATTGTATTAAGCTAATTGACTGCACTGTCAGACAAACAGCCAATCAGAGAAGCTCACACTATTTTGAGAACTCTATGATTGGCTGTTGCAGTCAGACTGGATTTCCTCAATCTGGACGGTGATTCTGCTTGGTTGCCAAACACATTAGTGTATGGCAACCAACCTGGCGTTATAGGGTGTTAAATATATATATATTAAAAAAAATGCATGGGGCTTTGCAGCATTTTTAAGTGTGAGCTGCCACCCTCAGCTGCCTAATTTTCCCTCGGCTGGCAAAAAAAATGCTTGGGCTTTGCCCTATTTTTCATTGCCAGCCAAGGTAAAACTAGGCAACTGAGGGCTGGTATTCTCAGCAGGGTGAGGGCCCATTGTTATAGGGCCCCTCCACGCTAAAGAATAGCAGCCCACAGCCACCCCTGAAAATGGCGCATTAATAATAAGTGCCATTTCCAGGCGTCTTACCAGGTCCTTCCAGCGGCCCTGGTAGCAAGTAGCACGCTGGGCAGTTAGGGGTTAATACCAGCTTTGTTTTACCAGCGAGATCACTCACACCGTTGCCATAGTAACCAAATAAGCGGTTACTATAGCAATGATGACTGCGGTGAGATCACAGCAGCTTCTGTATGAGCCGACTCATACAGGAGCCGCAAGAGTTAAGTCCCTGCTTACTGGCGTTGCTCACCGATAACAGCCGCACTGGCAAGCAGGGAGTTAACTCTGCTGTTACCACGGTTGCTCCATGTGCCGCTCATACTTGAGCCAGCAGAGTTAACTCCCTGCATGCCGGCGCATTAAGTGAGTAACACTGGTCTAGTGGAACCATAATAAAAACACGAGGACTAAGAAAACAGGTTAGTTTCAAATTTTTTTTTTTACTTTTTTAAACTTACTTGTACTTTTGCTCTTGTTATGGATTTTATTTGATAATAGTTGTGGGCCCGATGCTATCGCATCGGGAGGGCGGTGACCTCACGGTGGTGGCTATCTCTCCCCGTGTGGTCTCTCCCCGTCCGCTGTCTCTCTCCTCGCCCAGTACTCTCTCCCAATGTATGTAAATAAATGTATTTTTACTTAAAAACCCATTTGTGTTTTCTTTTAAAAATAAAGTGTTTAATTTCCTGGTAAAAAATGTGTAGGGCTTTGCCATATTTCCTATTGCCAGCGAAGGTAAACCAAGCAGCTACTGGCTGCCAACCCCCACTGCCTGGTGTTACTTTCACTAGCAATGAAAAATACAGGGGAGCCCTATTTTTTAGTTATTTAAATAACTATATTTAAAAAATTGGTGTGGACTTCACCGTATTTTCTATTGACAACTAAGGTAACCCAGGTAGTTGGGGCTGGAATTCTTGGCGTATTGAGGCCCAAGTGTTCTGGGCCCACCACACTTAAAATTGCAGCCAGCAGCTGCCTCCATGAGAGACCCAAACTGGCGGGTACCCAGCTTTTCCAGCTGCTCTGTAGTGGTGGTAGACTGGGTAATAAAGGGTTGATGTCAGCTATTTTTGGCAGCTGACATCAAACCCTATTGCTCATGTCAACCATCAGTATGATAGCCAGACATTAGCTGGCCCGTTTTGTGCCTTTCTGGCACTTCAACTGGCCCTTTTCTTCTTTATCGTTGGACTGTGAACTTATTTTTGTTCTACCATTTTTATACCGAGAAGTTATTAACATATCTATCTACCCTGTGATTTCCATAATGCCCTGACTTTTCCTTCTTGGTGTTGCAATTTCATTGTTGGGGAACGTAGTTACCTGTGTGCTATCAGTAACGAAGAGTGATCTATTTGTTTACCTTGTTCACATACTGGTTCTATAATCATATTTTATCATAGTCACAACCATACTTACTAGTCTTGATATATAACGCGAAGAAAAACTTTACAGTCTTCATGCCTATGGCTATCTGAAAAAGGAGGCAAAAATTCAGCTCAAACCTCCTAAATTTCAGGGACATGATGTGATAGCTGTTACATTTTCAGTGCAAAATCCAGAGCAGCTTTTGGGTTAATTGCAACTTTTCACTTTTGGAAAAATTTCATAAACATGCTAATCACCATAATCTCAAGGACTATTTTTAGTACTATATAACACATTTTTGCCCTGTTCAGAATTCAGAAATATGGAAAAAAGACATAGTACATGAATTGCTTTTTCATGAGGCATATAACATTTCATGCATGTGAAAATGTAAGAAAGACAAGTTGCTGTCAAGCTACTGTGCCTGTAGGTAGTTAGGACCTGAATATATGCAAAGTGTAAATGGTCTCATAATCGGCCCCACAATTGCCATTTATTAATAACTATAATGAAAATCTTACCTTAAACAGTTTCATCATATTATAATTTGGTGCTCTGTACCTATCTATTTATTATGGATTGAGCGTAAAGGGAACCTGTCATGTTCAGAAAAGCTCTTAACCTGTAGATATAGGCATAATTTGCAAGTAAATACACTGTGCGCACAATTCTTAGAGAGGTGCAGACTTATTTGGAAGCTTCTTTTCCTCAGGCAAAATGCTCCAAAAAAGAGATTTAACTGACACTGAAAAGTCAAAAATTATTACAAGTCTAAATCTAGGACAGTTTCACACTACCGTTTTTTTTGCAATCAGGCGCAGATCCTGTTGTGTAACAAAAACAGGAACCACAAAGGAACCTGTTTTTACCCATTCATTTTGCTTCAGGTTGCTATTACATCCTGCAACATTATAAAGGAAGTTTATGTGTACCGAATCTGGCTTTACCGGATTATGCCGGATCCAGTAAAACCGGATTTGGTATGCCTATGACTCACCCAGGCAGGGGTACTCAAATCTCGGGCGTAGATTCGGGGTTTTGTCACTGGTGGTCGGTGCCCAAGTCTGTGGCCCTGGTAGTCACTGAAAAGTGTTGAAATAAAAATAATAAAATAGATCGTTTGTGACGCCACCTGCAGTATCCGGTGATTACACCAGCGCCGCTGTCAGACCTCCGTAGATAATGGTATTGCAGCCAGTTGGTCTTACTACCTGCAGGTGGAGTAGGATCCCCGGGGCAGAGTTGCTGCTGTGCTGGCTGGTCGTCGTTGTAGCAGCACTGTAGTTTAACAGGAATAAGACAAGGGACACTTTCTTTGCTCTACTCTGGTATTTACTGGTCACTTAGTAAACGTAGTTCAACAACAGGTTAACATTCACTCAGTCACGGGTAGCTGGCCTGGGAATTGACCAATGAATAGCGTGTCTTTATGTGGCTTACGAGCGTGTCCCTCTAAGCTGTCCTTTCTCTGTCCTATTGCGGTGAATCTTGGCTGGCTTGAAACCTGTCCTGGCCTCCTTGTTCCTGTCCTGCTTTGCTTAACATGGGTAAGAATCCTTTCTGGATTACCGCTACCCCTGTGGCTTTATGCAGGTCCTGGATCTTAGCGTTAGTGATTCTTGTTACAGGTGGCCCAGAGGCTAAACTCTCCTGGGTCCAACCGGTGTTGGCGGCTCGGAGTTGAACTTGCCCGTACCGCTCCCGGAGCTGGTTCTCCAATGTGGACAAGGATTCCCCCAGACCTGTTACCGTATGGTCTGGCACTGGGTCTCCTCCTTCTACCTCGGTCACTCTTTCTGGGTGCCCTTTCTGTGCATCCCCCTGAAGGCTCCTCCTCAGATGTTCTCGTACTCTGTTCTTCTCCCGACTACTTCTACTCTCCTCCTCCACTACTGCCTTCCCGCCTTCCACTACCACTCTTATAACCTCCCCCCGGGACCGGTTATCTAGGTAACAGGTTGAACCAATTGGTCCCCTGAAGTGTGTGTGGATGCAGGGTAAAAAACCCCATATCAACCTCCCCTTTCACTGGCCACAGGGATACTGTACACGTTGGTCTGGGTGCAGTACCCCTTAGTGGCGCACCGTCCAGTGGGGTGCCACACCGACTGAGCATGCAAGCCTCACTAGAAAATAGATAGGTAGATAGAGCTTACCAGACTCCCGCTGCTTGCTTCTGGTGCTGCTCATAAGGTTTTATGAATATTCACTGCTCTAAACTCCAGTGAACAATCACAGACGCTCACTCTCTGTGACAGCATTGGTAATTAGCTATTGCACTCAGACTGCACGCCCACAATCTGTACCAGTGTCTGTGCTTGATTTACATATAAATTAGTGTATGGCAACCAACCTGATATGTGTGGAAAATAAATAATTGAAAGAAAAAACACAGGAGTCCCTTGAACTTTTCATTCTCAGCACAGATAAAGAGGACCGTTGGGAGCTACAGCCCAGAGCTGTGTGCTTTATATTATCTGAGTATCAAATACAGGGACTCCATGCATTTTTTTAATTATTTAAATAAATTATTTTATATAATGGTGGCAGGGGGTCCCCCCAATTTGATATTCTGCCAAGATAAAGTGCATTGTAAATGGATATAATATACGCGGAGCTGCGGCAGTGAAGTGAGGAGGAGAAGCCCAGCAGGGGCCACTATAGAGCTGATCACCGGGTTGTGCAGGAATTGCACAACCCTATAAGGTGAGTGGCCACCTATACCACTTCTTTTATTTTACAAGATAAAGTGCATGGCATGGGTTGGTATTCTCTCCTTGGGGGGAGCAAAAAGTTATATCCCCGCCGGGTAAGAATAGCAGTCACCCCAAAATTTGGAGCACTCATAAGAAGCACCAAATTCTGGCACTTTATCTGGCTCTTCCCAATGACCTGGTGCAATGGCATCTGGGTGATGCAACGGCTTAAGGACAGCTGAGTATTGACAGCCCACATTGGTTGTGTGGCGCCCCTGCGGGTATGCGCCACAGAGTGGTATTGCATTTAACATCTATATGTAATATATTGTAAGTTGCTAGGTTAGGATTTAATGCTTATGGAGTCTATTTTTAGCACTCACTTAGGACCGCACCACTTAGTGTAGGGGAAACTGACTTTATGGTAGGTTCCACAGGTGGTGGGCGGAGCTTAGGATAGAGCAGAGTGACAGTTAGGAATTTACCTCAGTCGGTGCCGGGAAGGCAGACAGTGTGGTCATGCCTGGCGGCTCAGCTGAGTAGAGGGTACCCCATCTTTATGAGGGGGCCCAGGACAGATGGCAACGGACCAAGACTGGTAGGAACCAGCTGGTCATGTTGAGGGTTCACAGGTGACACGGACAACCGAGGCAGCCAGGAGTTCAGCCCTGACTGCGAAGCCGACGAGCTGCAGGCCCAACCAGACCGGGTTGCTGACAGCACCACAAGTTACCTCACCCCTCATGCCCAAAAGACGGTCCTACACTAGTGAGGAAAGACTGAAACCCGGTGTCAGGTGGGAAACTTGTGCGTTCCTGCTGTTCCCATTTGGACCGGTAATAGTCAATTTAATCCTACTAGACACAGACTGCAGGACTGGCGGGTGAGCTCTTCAAAGGTGGGAAAGACAGAAAGATCTAGAAAGAGAATAGAAACCCTGAAAGACAGAGAAAGAACATCTAAAGACTCCTTAAGAGAAATCCTGAGTTGGTAACAGCACCCTAAACCAAATTGTACCGTGTATTGTTATGCCATCAGCCGGTACTGAGTAAAGCAAAGTTAAACAAGAATTGGTTTCTGTTATTCTTCCTGCCGCAGCTCAAAGGACGTAACATCATCAACATCTACAGCAGAGGGTAAGAACTGCACCACCTTTAACATCACTGTCCTCCCTCACCGTCTCACCACCATCATAGCTGCCCTGAGGTAAAGCTCCACCTGTGGGGAGCTGTACCACACACTGCTGCCCCCCCCCTCCATCACCTCAGCGGCCGGCCGGCAGCGCCGGTACCACCTTACCGGACTCTACAGGTGGCGTCACGTTCCCCTGTAAATAACCCCCATTTACCCCCACCGTTTACCAATAACACCTGGTACAGTTGTTCGCCAGGGCACGGCACCGGGGATACCGACCATCCGTGACATCCCACACAGAAGCCCCGGTGACCGAGTACCTCACGCACCCCAGCTCTGGTTGAAACAAATTGGCGTCACGAACAGGACGAGCCAGCCTGGTATCTACCAGGTGAAGTGTGCCTTAAGAACTTTATTACTGTCTAAATGTGTGGATTATAAAAACTGTGCCGAGCCGCCATTACATCGCCTCAGAAATTCAAACTGCGTCACAGCAGGAGAAAGAGCGGGAAGATAAGCCCCGCCCCCTCTGCTCTGCCGAGGAGTGACGAAGGCAGTGGCGGGCTCCGGAAAAGCCCGAAGGACTTGCCCACAGTAACTTCGTGGTGGGCGGGCTTAAAGTGCAAAAACAACAATGTGCCGGCCTAGGGGCGTGCCTCGGCCCCTCAACAAACATAGGCCATTCAAGAGGCGCCAAAAAGTCTCCCCGCCCCCATTGCTCTCAATCAACCAAGGGGGCGGGTCGAGCGCCAGCCCACACCGGTTATGGACTATAAGAACTAAACAGGGTGCGGTCGGGAGCAGAAGCGTGATACCTGTTGAAGCTCCAGACCCGTTCCAGTTACCCGAGACCAGGTGTGAGGTTATGGCTGTCCCCAGTTTTAAACAACTGGTGAGAGAAATTGAACAGGACATCTTAATGGACCGCGCAGAACCGGGTGTGTTGCTACGAGAAATGGACGGTGAGGACGGTGCCTTTTGGAGGACTGCCCTGGATGATTTACAAACTCAAATCCGGGAAGTGACCGAGTGGACCGTCCGGCGCTGGGGAGCAGAGATGGTACTCCAGTTAAATCGTAGACAACGAGCTGCAGCACAAAGAGAGCGAGAACTCCGGGTGTCGGTGGCTACCCAAACTGACCGTCTGGTGACTCCTGAGCTGCTGGTTGACATCTTAGAACCGGTTCGTGTGCCCTTTGTGGAGTCCGGAGAGGAGAGAGCCGTCGAGGTGAGAGACCTCATTCAGTTCTTTGAAGAGCCTGAGCCGAGACCGGAAGAGCCGGAGGAGTATAGCGGTGACCAGGTCGGTGTCAGGGAGGAGGAAGGTTATGAAGACGAAGGAGCTGTCGGCGGCGATGAGGAGGCCGGACCCCGCGAGTCATGGAGGGTCGCGGTACCAGCGCAAACACCGATGGGACGAGGAAGAGGAGCAGCGTTGTGTACTAATAGCAGCGGACAGACCTGGCAACCGGTAGGCCGTCCTTGGTTTACCGAACCTGAACCCGATGATGAGGCTGAACGACATCGGAGACGCGAAGTATGGTATACAAATGAACTTGAGACCCGCCAAGCTCGTGTCATGGCCCGTAACCAACCCCCACTTCCAATAGATCAGCGTAAACGGGGGGTAGTCACCACCTTTAATCTTTATACCATGTATGGTTTTGCCAAGGAGGAGGGTCTTTACCAAGAAGTCCATGTGGGTCGGAGGAATGTGGAAGAACATCTACCCCAGGGCCATCCAGAACGGGACCTGTATCGTGGTGATGTGATCACTTATGAACGCCACGCAGGTCCCAGGGGTTGGTTTGCAATCCGGGTTAGTAAAGTTAAGTAAAGAGTTAACCCGGTATTGCACTGTTAAAAGTGTGCAGTTTATTTTAATTGTTGAAATACATTTGTTATTTTTATTGTTTTAATTTTTGCAGTACAGGAATGTTAATGTATGCAAAGATTTTCTTTTATCTCCGAACCTGATGATAATAATCAGAGACTTGTTACCTGGTCCCAGTTGGGCCAGTAAGGACTAGACTATAGTCAAAGTTAAATGCAACGTTATAAGAACTGAGCCTCCTGCAAAGGAAGAATACAAACGAAAATTTTGTTATTACATGTTTGAAAGTTACCCGGTTTTTCAGTTAATAAAAATGTTTAATGTTATATGTAAAATGTACTTATTCTAGGTTTGGTTTGACACCCGCGGACGGGTGTGTTTCACCAAGGGGGTGTGTGGCGCCCCTGCGGGTATGCGCCACAGAGTGGTATTGCATTTAACATCTATATGTAATATATTGTAAGTTGCTAGGTTAGGATTTAATGCTTATGGAGTCTATTTTTAGCACTCACTTAGGACCGCACCACTTAGTGTAGGGGAAACTGACTTTATGGTAGGTTCCACAGGTGGTGGGCGGAGCTTAGGATAGAGCAGAGTGACAGTTAGGAATTTACCTCAGTCGGTGCCGGGAAGGCAGACAGTGTGGTCATGCCTGGCGGCTCAGCTGAGTAGAGGGTACCCCATCTTTATGAGGGGGCCCAGGACAGATGGCAACGGACCAAGACTGGTAGGAACCAGCTGGTCATGTTGAGGGTTCACAGGTGACACGGACAACCGAGGCAGCCAGGAGTTCAGCCCTGACTGCGAAGCCGACGAGCTGCAGGCCCAACCAGACCGGGTTGCTGACAGCACCACAAGTTACCTCACCCTTCATGCCCAAAAGACGGTCCTACACTAGTGAGGAAAGACTGAAACCCGGTGTCAGGTGGGAAACTTGTGCGTTCCTGCTGTTCCCATTTGGACCGGTAATAGTCAATTTAATCCTACTAGACACAGACTGCAGGACTGGCGGGTGAGCTCTTCAAAGGTGGGAAAGACAGAAAGATCTAGAAAGAGAATAGAAACCCTGAAAGACAGAGAAAGAACATCTAAAGACTCCTTAAGAGAAATCCTGAGTTGGTAACAGCACCCTAAACCAAATTGTACCGTGTATTGTTATGCCATCAGCCGGTACTGAGTAAAGCAAAGTTAAACAAGAATTGGTTTCTGTTATTCTTCCTGCCGCAGCTCAAAGGACGTAACATCATCAACATCTACAGCAGAGGGTAAGAACTGCACCACCTTTAACATCACTGTCCTCCCTCACCGTCTCACCACCATCATAGCTGCCCTGAGGTAAAGCTCCACCTGTGGGGAGCTGTACCACACACTGCTGCCCCCCCCCTCCATCACCTCAGCGGCCGGCCGGCAGCGCCGGTACCACCTTACCGGACTCTACAGGTGGCGTCACGTTCCCCTGTAAATAACCCCCATTTACCCCCACCGTTTACCAATAACACCTGGTACAGTTGTTCGCCAGGGCACGGCACCGGGGATACCGACCATCCGTGACATCCCACACAGAAGCCCCGGTGACCGAGTACCTCACGCACCCCAGCTCTGGTTGAAACAGTAATGTTCACGCGTCTATGATACCTGCCCATTACCAATCTGGTAAGCAAATACTGTGATAAAGCATTCGTTATAACAGTCACTATATAATAGGGGTACTTGCTTGCAGCAGGATAGAGGTACATAGGAACGGGTTTCACATTAGAAGTCCATTCGGTTTAATAAATCTCATAAACCGTACTCCAAATATTCCTTGGCTTTACGAGCAATGGAAAACATTACAAAGTTACAGTCTATTAACTTCACAAGTTCAGATACACTTCTCACGATGTTTCCCAGCCTCCACTCACACTGGGGCCTGTTGTCAGTCCTCACAGGAACTCTGAGAGACTGCTTCTTCAGAATGGATGTCTGGCGTCTGCTCACAGCTTAGCACCCTGCAGGCTCTCCATGTTTCAGTCTCTCTGTCTGCCATGCGGTCAAACAAAAACATTTAATATGGGCTGAACCACACCCACCTATCCAGCAAGTTGCAAATTTAACCCTTGCAATGCTGTTAAACACACTGTGGCTTCCAGATACTTGCGAGATATTCATAAAAACATTGCAGCAGGCTTCTGCCTGTGCAAAACATACTGGTCATTTATAATGCTACCATTCACTACATCGCTTATTCCCCTCGCTTATTGGGTACATCTTCTTGTCAGACCTCTTACTACATGGCGGCATTCCCACAGTTAGTATTGTAGTGAGACTTTACTACAGTCGAGTCTACTGTGTGGTCTGACTCTGAGCTATCTTGTGCCCTACAGGGTTTACTATTTGTAACACTCAGCATCGAGCTACCAGAGGATTCACTACCTCTAAACCTATTAAGTCCACTTTCTCTAGGATGCATCCAACTCTAGCCTCCACTGTGGCCACTCCCTTATTTGAGGGGCCGCTTCTTTGCAATGTACAATGATTTAAAGATGGCAGCCATCTCCTGCTTTTTTGGCGGCACTATCTCTCAATCCGCAGTCTTGCAAAATTCAACTGCTCTACATCTCCAAGGTAGGTCACACGGTATTCAATCAGCATCCGTATGTAGACAAGACTTTCTTGTGTTCCGATGGCAAAGAACGGCATCATACTATCTTCATCAGGTATCTTGTCTTGGTTTACACGTGTACACTTACTTTCACCATACCAGACTTCTTCAAAGTTTTCTTGCATGGCTTGGCCCTTTCTCCCAATGAGTTTTATCACTAGAGCATGAGCCACCCGAATGACTTCTTCTCGCAGACTGAGCTTTTCTCACAAGCTCCATCTGTCTTGCGGCTTCTTCATTTTTCAGCTGTACCATCCACTTCATGCGAACACACCGTAAGTGCATGTTACTTAGGATAGCCACCCACTTTAGTGTGGCTTTAGTTATGGACAGGACCACCAGCTGTTTTGCTCCTGGGGTCCAGTACATCTTACAGGCTCCCACTTACATTCTTCATGCACAGACTCTCTGGCACACCCTTTTTGCAAGTCTTCTGGTACATTCACAATGCTCTTGAAAAGAGAAGCCTCACTCTTCTCTACTGTCAGAAGATGATTGCTTTGCTCAGCTTCCCGAGTTGGCTCTCTCTGGACTTCCTTCTCTTCAAGGCGTTTTACCAGAACTGACACCTGTTGATTCATCCTCTCCAAGGCTGCCTTATTTTTTGTCTGGATTTCTGCCAGGCGACCTCTGAGCTCAGAAACTTCTTCCTCCAGCTCATCTATTCGGCTCTCGGCAGCCTGTCTCAGGAATTTGTCATGCTTCAGATGTGTTTGCACCATCTCATTAAGCCTCCTCACCTCGGCTCCTCCATCCTCTCAATCAGGCGAATTCTCATCACTCAAGGAGGCATCTACTTCAGACCTCACTTCTTCCATGGCTTCTTCCACTTCTGCACCCTTGGTCTTCACCTGGACTTCAGCAGTGGCATCTTCAGCCCTCTCGTGGGTCTTGGCAGTGTCACCTTCAGAGGTATTCTCACCCTTCATCTCTTTATCCATCTCTGTCATGGTGCTGTTTCTTCTTCCAGCCACCCCAGAGGCAATTTATCGCCTGGGAGAAGGAAGTTAAGGAGCAAAAAATGAATAAACTGCAAAGAGATGTCCAAGACTATAAACTGAAAAGAGTATATAGGTGGCCGGCACCAAAACGTTTGGTAGAAAATTTGGATAGATCCAATAGGGCAGATACTTCTGTATCCATATCTTCAATGTCATCTACTGAAGAGGAAGGCGAACCATCAGACTATAGGATGGATGTTCACAGGAGACTAGGAAAGCGGAAAGTATTCAGACCCCACGGGCAGGATAAGAAGAAAAGGAATTTTTTTAAAATGCAGGTAATTAATCTTTCTGAGATGGTTCTAACCGCAGCTCAGGAGGATGTTCTTAGCCTTGGCCTAACTTTTTCCCCCACTACCCCATTTAATCTTTTTTCTACAGTAAAAGATCTTCATCTCTTCGCACGCAAATTGGTCCTGAAAAAAATACATGATAGACCAGTGTCGGGTGATCAGGATAAAAACAAAAACGAGGAAGAACACATTTGTAAAATTCTTGAAGAACTTGAAGATGATTCTGGAAATGGAAAAAGATTAAGTAAGTTTGTGTTCCCTAAAACCAAGAGATTTCCACAAATGAATTTACATTCTAATGTGGAATTATTTGTGAAACTAGTAACACAGAAATTGAATAAGATCCCAAAAGGGATTAGGGGAGACAATTTGAGTAAACCACAAAGACAGGCTCTTAGTGAACTAAAGAAGATGAAAAATATTGTAATAAAACCATCAGATAAAGGCGGTAATATAGTCTTATGGCCAAGGAATTTATATGAAAGAGAGGCTTTCTAACAGTTCGGAGATGGGAAATGTTATAAAAAACTCACTTTTAACCCCACCTCTACTTTCCAAACAGTATTGTTCAAGATTTTGGATGATGCACATGAAAGATCGATCATAGATAAAGAGACTAAAGATGGATTATACCTTGAAAGACCAAGGACAGCCTGTTTGTATCTCCTCCCAAAAATCCATAAGGATTCGAAAACCCCACCTGGAAGGCCCATTGTTTCGGGCAATGGGAATATGTGTGAAGCTATTGGTAAGTATTTGGATTTCTACCTAAAACCCCTTGTGGAATCTCTGCCCTCATACATCAAAGATACGAATGATTTTCTATGTAAGATTTCAGACTTACATTTGGAGAAAGATATGAGGATGGTTGTATGTGACGTCGAATCACTTTACACATCTATCAAACACGAAGATGGTTTGAGGGCAATAAGATTCTTTCTGACCTCCACAAACTTAGAACCTGAATTCATAACATTTTTACTTGACATCTTGGAGTTTGCCTTGACCCATAATTATTTTCTTTTTAAGGGGTCCCTTTCCTACAGCTCAAGGGTACCGCTATGGGGGCTGCGTTCGCACCCTCATATGCAAATTTATTCCTGGGGCTGTGGGAAAGGGAAATCTTTCAAAGCAATCCTGCCCCCCTTAGTGACAAAGTTTTGTCTTGGTCAAGGTATATTGACGATGTTTTTATGGTGTGGCAAGGTTCCGATGTTGACCTTGTGGAGTTTATAAAGATCTTGAATACAAATAATATAAATATTAAACTTACACACAAATCTAGTGCAGAAATGGTGGATTTTTTGGATGTTAAACTCCAAAGGGATGACAACGGGTATGTCCAAACGGAAGTCTTTAGAAAAGATACTGCTGTTAACGCATTGTTACATGCATCTTCGTCTCATCCGAAATCTCTAATCAACAGTATCCCCATAGGACAGTTCTTGCGAACTAGGAGGATATGTTCATCTGATGACGTATTTCAGAAACAAGCCAAGGAACTCACCGAAAGATTTGAAGAACGTGGGTACTCCAAGAGGTGTATTAAGAAGGGATACAAAAGAGCAATAGCGAAGAAGAGGGAAGATTTGGTATTTGCAAGATCTAAGAGGAACCATCAAGATCAGGTGAGATTCATTTCAACTTTCAACTGTAGGTGGAAGGAAGTAAATGAGGCGATGAATAAATTTTGGCATATTATATGTGCAGACGATGTCTTGGTGAAATATGTTCAAGAAAGACCGGCCACGACATATAGGAGAGCTAACAATCTGAGAGACATACTGACACATAGTCAGTATGAAGCATTGAATTCCAACTATGGCTTTGGATCAAAAGGACCCAAATGGGGTTTTTACCCCTGCGGTGACTGCATAGCATGCCCCAATATGATGAGGACTTTCGGATTTACTTCTGCAAATCAGAAAGAAGAATTCAAAATCACCAGACGGATTACCTGTAATACTGCCCATGTGATATATGTGGCAGTATGTCCATGTAATTTAGTCTATGTTGGACTCACCACAAGACCTTTAAAAGTGAGAATTAGGGAGCATGTTCTTAATATAAATAATGCTAGCAAAGAAGAAGACCTCACCATCTTGAAACCTTTGGCCAAACATTTCAAATTAAAACACTCATGTAATGGTAGTCTCTTGAGAGCCTTTGGGATCAACTGTATCCCTGTAAACTCACGTGGAGGGGATATGGGGAAAAAGTTGGCCCAACTGGAAACACAATGGATACATAAAACAGGATGCCTGCGACCGCACGGACTCAACGAGATACTCAGCTTTGCCTCATTCCTATGATTTTAGGTATGACTTTTTTATTTTTCATGGATGTTTTTTAATTATTTTGTTCTCTTTCTTCTTTTTTAGATCATTGACCAGGGATTAAGAAGCTTTTTGGATGAACAAAAAATTTTTTTAAAACAACTTTTAAAATTTTTTTTATATGTATGATGAGAACTGCTGACCTTTTTGTAACGGTGATATTGGATTATTATCCCATAATATTTATATTTTTCTGATGATCTTTTTGCACATATTACCCTTTTTGCATTAGTTTTTTATTTATATTTTATTTATTTTTTATTATTTTTTATTATTTTTTACTTTAATCATTATGATTTTTTTATATATATTTTTTATTAAATTATTTTTCTATAAATATTTCTATTAATTTTTCAATTATTTTTCTATATTATTATTTATTCATCTTTTTATTATTATTTTATTTATTATTTTTGAATAAAATAAATAGTCAGTATTTTTTTTTCTTCTTTTTATTTATTTATTTATTTTTTCAGTATTATTATTATTTTTTTATTTTTTTTATTATTTATTATTTTGTTAATTATTATTCTTTTATTTTGTTCATTTTATTTTTATTTATGTTTATTTTCATTTCATTCTTCTTCTATTATAAAAAGTTTCTCTTTTTCATATGTTTCCACTCTTTTCATTTACACCGCATACTTTCCATTCTATTTGCACGATCAGCGTCTTACATATGTTCTAAAATATATTTGCACTATTATAGGTATTGTATATAGCTTTTTTACACTGCACTATCCTTTGACTGATTAGTCTACTTCTAGTGTGGACATATGGGAAATCCGTTTAAACCCTATGCGAGTGGCACTCTGTAATCTTTTACTACATGTACAAACTGCTCGTTTCCCTGCAGTAATGTAATGATCCAGTGCGCGTGCGCTAGGCGCGCGACGCTCACAGCCGGTTGCCGTGGAGACGCGTCTTCAGCGCGTCGCTTCCCTGGTCCTCCCTTATGACGCGTCCGGGGGAGGCTCTGGGGAAGTGAGGTCAGACGCTGACCCGGTGATTGAGCCAGGGCGTCGCGGGCAAAGCGCCATTACTTCCGCACTTCATTCATTGATACCCCTATATAAGGAGCGTACCTACCTTCAGCTACACCCTCAGGAAGAAGCCCCCAGGCGAAACGCGTCAGGGTGACCCCAGGCATCCATTAGGAACTGGTAATTATGATCACTATTTGAGGTGTTATGATGTTATGGACATTGTCCTCTATAAATACCAATGTGATACGGGAATTGTATATGGTGATTTATTTATAGTGTGATACTGGTCTGACCTTTCCTTGCTGTTCTTGGCACGATTTGATATTCTTCTGTGTCACTTTAATCATGATTTTCTGCAGTATAAGTGGTCTGTAGCTTTTACAGCTATGTATAACTATTGTGGGAGGTGGTCTCTAATGTATAGTTGTATGAACCATATTTGAAGGTGGGTTTCAGTAGATACACCTATGTGATTGACACCTTCTACTTATATAATCGGGAGTTGGGCACTGTAGCCCAATCCCAACATGCTTTGCGCGGGACTGCGAGTGATGACGCGCAGCGTCATCACGAGCCGCAGACCCGCACTACTCTAAAAAAAATAAAATCCTCACCTCTACCCGAGCCCGCGCTGTCTCCCGCCCTCTCCCGCCGTCTTCTGCCGTCTTCCGCTAGGCTCCCGGTGGCTGTGCAGGCTCCCGGTGCCTCCAGTGATCTTCTATCTACTGAGACTGAAGGACCTGTGGTGATGTCAGAGTCACGTGACACCAGCTTACTCCAGGCAAATCGCGGGTCACGTGACTCTGACATCACCACAGGTCCTTCAGTCTCAGTAGATAGAAGATCACTCCAGACACCGGGAGCCTGCACAGCCACCGGGAGCCTAGCGGAACACGGCAGAAGACGGCGGAACACGGCAGAAGACGGCGGGGGCTCGGGGTGAGGTGAGCATAATCTTTTTTTTTTTTTTTTAACCCCTGCCTTGCACGAGCGCACCACAGACACCTCTATACTCCACCACCACACACGCCTCTACACTCTGCCACCACCACACACGCCTGTATACTCCACCACCACACACGCCTGTATACTCTGCCACCACACACGCCTGTACACTCTGCCACCACACACGCCTGTACACTCTGCCGCCACCACCACACACGTCTGTACACTCTGCCGCCACCACCACACACGCCTGTACACTCTGCCGCCACCACACACGCCTGTACACTCTGCCGCCACCACACACGCCTGTACACTCCACCACACACGCCTGTACACTCTGCCGCCACCACCACACACGACTCTACACTCTGCCACCACCACACACGCCTGTACACTCTGCCACCACCACACACGCCTGTACACTCTGCCGCCACCACCACACACGCCTGTACACTCTGCCGCCACCACACACGCCTGTACACTCTGCCGCCACCACACACGCCTGTACACTCCAACACACACGCCTGTACACTCTGCCGCCACCACCACACACGCCTGTACACTCTGCCACCACCACACACGCCTGTACACTCTGCCGCCACCACACACGCCTCTACACTCTGCCGCCACCACACACGCCTGTACACTCTGCCGCCACCACACACGCCTGTACACTCTGCCGCCACCACACACGCCTGTACACTCTGCCGCCACCACACACGCCTCTACACTCTGCCGCCACCACCACACACGCCTCTACACTCTGCCGCCACCACCACACACGCCTGTACACTCTGCCGCCACCACACACGCCTCTACACTCTGCCGCCACCACACACGCCTCTACACTCTGCCGCCACCACACACGCCTGTACACTCTGCCGCCACCACACACGCCTGTACACTCTGCCGCCACCACACACGCCTGTACACTCTGCCACCACCACACACGCCTCTACACTCTGCCGCCACCACACACGCCTGTACACTCTGCCACCACCACACACGCCTGTACACTCTGCCGCCACCACACACCCCTGTACACTCTGCCGCCACCACACACGCCTGTACACTCTGCCCCAACCACACACGCCTGTACACTCTGCCGCCACCACACACGCCTGTACACTCTGCCACCACCACACACGCCTGTACACTCTGCCACCACCACACACACCTGTACACTCTGCCGCCACCACAGACGCCTGTATACTCTGCCGCCACCACCACACCTGCCTGTATACTCTGCCACCACCACACACGCCTGTACACTCTGCCACCACCACACACGCCTCTACACTCTGCCCCCACCACACACGCCTGTATACTCTGCCGCCACCACCACAGACACCTCTATACTCTGCCACCACACAGATGCCTGTATACTATGCCACCACAGACACCTATATACTCTGCCACCACCACCACACACACCTGTATACTCTGCCACCACCACCACACACGCCTGTATACTCCACTACCCACAGACCCACCTGTATACTCTGCTACCCACAGAGTCACCTGTATAATCTCCTACCCTCAGAGCCGTCTGTATACTCTGCTACCCACAGAGCCCCCTGTATACTCTGCTACCCACTGGCCCGCCTGTATACACACAATTCATTTCACCCTGCTCCCGATGCAATTGCATCGGGCCTTTTTACTAGTCAGTATATAATTGTGTGATTATATTACACTGAACCTGCTGGTTTGTCATCTCGCTATATATTGAACCCGCCCCCCCGCTTTCTTCCCCTTTCTCATTTGGAGTAACCTTGCTGCTTTTCTATTTTGTGGTGTGTGACTTTTTTCATTCAGCACATTTATTGTTTGGTGTGATTACACATCCTGCCATGTAGTTTTTTGTCTGTCTACTCACTTGATGTATTAGTGATATATACTGTAATAGTGTATTGGCTTTCACTGGTTTGTACGTTAATTGTGCACATGATATTGAGTTTGGTTGTGGCATTTATGATTTTTATATATATGTAATGTGTTTACTTAGGCTGCACTCTTTTTACAATTTTGTTTAAATAGCAGCATTTATTTTTATACACACTTGTGCACAAGGTATTGAATCCGTCTTTGTATTTACGAATTACGTATATAATTTTTTCACAGACTGCACTTTTATTACACATTTTTATTACACATTTTTGTTTTTAAAGCAGCAACTTTTATTCTGACTGACCCTTGTTTAAACATTATACAGCTACGAATTTTTGACCATTATTATTCTGTATTTTTTATATATTTTTTTTTTATCTTGTATAATTTTTGTATGGCATTTAATGAGAAAGCAATATAGTCTGTGACCATTATCCAGATGATTATTTTCTGTTTAATTTTCAGTTCCCTCCTCAATTAGTGTATTATTATTTATGATTGGATGCGTATTTCATTGTGTTTTTCATCATAGTATTTATTATGAATTTTTAATCATGTACCAATAAAATTGATTTTTATACCTTTGATTTGGGCTAAAAACTCCTCATTTAATAGGTTGTTGTTGTTTTTGAGTTTGCCTAGCTTGATAGCGGCCTATGATCGGTGTTCTTCACCCCAGAGGTGGGTCTATTATTGGTCCACTCTTAGTGACCGTCTTGGACTCTTGCTCCATTACCACTTCCCAGGAATTCTTCTCCTGTAGTGCACTCTACAATATCTTATCCTATAGTGCCGCCAGCTGACCGACCATCATCTGCTTGTTTATACATTGGAACGGACACCCATTCTGTCTTCCTGGCTGGCTCCTTCTCCTTGTCTTTCCAGTTTCTCTGGAATCCCATTTATGTCTGCCACGGCACTAGCAGTTGCTACTGGCAACGTCACTATATCCTTCTTCCTGATCTCCTCAAAATCTGGAAGAGCATTTACACATGGAATGGGAGCATACAATAGGACATCATCTTTATCCATGTTCACAGAGGGTGCAACTGCTTCAGCCTCTTTGCGCCCCTTATGTTTCCGGCGTTGAGAGGATTTGACGCCTTTGCTCAGTTGTTCTTTAGTGTACTCCCTCTTTCCTTTCTTAAAGTCACAGTCCCCATCAGAGTAATTGTCAGTCACTCTCATACCAGAGCAGAATAAATCCCCACCCACCAGGTGTCAGTCCGCTTTTCTGGAACTACTCTGTTTTTTAGGGTCCCACTGTTGTTTTTCTCCTCATTCGTCATGTCTCTAAGTTGGAAAGACCCACCATTTTTTTGGTCCCCCCTAACTCTGGATGGTCACACATAGGAGATACCAACTCGTTATTACACATAAATATTTCACAAGCAACCCTTTTAGCCTCCCGCTGAGAATTTAGAGTCCCGGCCTATTATGACAAGATGCACCAAGTCAGGGATTACACCGACGTCATGGCTTCCAATGTCCCTGGCTGTCTCAATGACAACTCTAGATATTCGTTAGTGTCCCCATAGATAAGATAAGATAACATAAACTTTATTGATCCGGGAGGAAATTACAGTATTACAGCAGCAGAACAAAGATCAAGAACATTTCACACTTTACAAAATAAGTCTATATGGACAGCAGATGTGGGTAGACTGGTACATGTACCTCACCTATTCCCCCCATACACATAGAACTTCACATAGTCTTGAGACGCTTTACACTTATACATTTGTTAAACATCCCCACAGCTGTCGGAACAAACGATTTTCTGTATCTTTCCTTTTTACACATTAGTTGGATTAGACGCTTGCTGAATGTGCTCTTCTGCTTCGCAAACAGTTCAGAGAGCGGGTGTGTATTGTTGCTCATTATAGGCTTGCATTTCTTTATTAATTCTATCCTCTAATACCTCCTCGAAATACTTCGATTTTCCTTCCGTGTATCAGGAAGACATCAGGTGTGGCCCTCACTAGCGTGACCAGGCTCCCCGAGTCTACAAGTCCAGTCACGGATTCCGCATTGACTTCCACGGAACACACACGTGGAAGCTTGCCGGGTGGGTAGTCCATATTGCAGACCAGACACACATAGCACGAATAAAATTGTCCTCAGCTACAGTCCATCTGCGCCACACCTTTGAATTTGGGATGCCCCGCCCCTTTTGCATGATCACTACATTCTGGGACTTCACCCCTTTTTGTGTCATTATCCCCTTTAGGGTCACTGCCCCTTTTGGGCAACTACCCCCTTTTGGGACACCGCCCCTTTTAGGACACCTCTCCTTTTTGGACAACCCAGTCTATTGGGGTTACATTCTGTGGACACCCCAAGGCAGTCTCATGAAACAGTTCACACAGTACCTCGGTGTACCAGGATATCCCCTGGGCCATTACTGCCTTGCCAAGAGACTTCAGCAGCTCCTATTATTCCTGCTGCTGCTTTTCAAATGCCTGATGCTGAGACTGTATCGGGCACTTTAAACGCTCCTCAGCCTCATTTGAATTGGTTGATCCCTTCATGGCCATCTTTATCTGTTCCTCCATTTCCTCTGAAGGCGCCACTTTGCTCAGGGCCGTGTACAGCAGGTCACTTAACCACTAGAGATCAGCGAGTACTAAAATACTCGGGTGCTCGAAGCTCAGGCCGAGCTTCCCAAGATACTAGTGTACTCGGCCCGAGCACCGAGCCCAATGTTATCCTATGGGAGACCCGAGTATTTTTCTGGCATGACACCCAGCAGCATGGATGAACCCTAAAAATGTCACAAAAGTATCAGAACAGTGCTCAAATGACATGGGAGCAGCATGGAGAAGACCCCTGTAAGCATTTCAGACTCCAAGGTCACTGCTGTGAACAATGTTGTCAGAGTATTACGCCACTTTTATGGACTGTCAAGAAAGCGTTACAAAATTAAACCAAAATGGATTTTCATGGAGAAAATATTAAGGGCTCATACCCACTTGTGAGACATAGTTGGTGTATGTTAGTTTTTTGGATTACATGAAAGATTTTTTTTAAAAAGAATTGTGTGGCACTCCCTTGCCCCTGTGAAGAGACGTACATGAAGGCCTCTTTAAATGATGTGCCCATTTTAAGGAAGTGGTTCTTTTGTAGTATTGCCCTTTGGCAGGGCAGCTAAAAATTGGGAGGCACCCCAATGCCCCTGGAAAGAAACGAGCATGAGGGCCTTTTTAAATATTGTGCCCATTTTAAGGAACTTTGTCTTTTGTAGTATTGCCCTAGGCAGCCTGCTAAACATTGGGAGGCACCCCAATGCCTCTGGATAGAAATGTGCATGAGGGCCTCTTTAAATAATGTGCCCATTTTAAGGAAGTGGGTCTTTAGTAGTATTGCCCTTTCGCAGGGCAGCCAAAAATTGGGAGGCACTTCAATGCCCTGGATAGAGGCGTGCATGAGGTCCTCTTTAAATAATGTGCCCATTATAAGGAAGTGGGTCTTTTGTAGTATTGCCCTAGGCAGGGCTGCCAAAAATTGTGAGGCATTTCAATGCCGCTGGAAAGAAACATGGAGGAGAGCCTCTAAATATTGTTCCCATTACAAAGGAGCGGGTCTCCTGTACTTGTAATGTCCATTCTGTAAGCATGGACTAAAATATTTACCCTGGGGGGTATACATGAAACTACTGCCTAACTTTTGAATGGTTAGGGTCATCATCATCATAAATATGATGTAAAAAAATTTTGTTTTCGTGGCATCATGAACCACGGTCGCACTGATCATATAATGGTGGCGGATGAGGAGAAGCAGTACAGCAAGTAGCCAAAGTCATGAAGTGTGTACCCATATGTGGGTGTGCGGAGGTGCATGGCAATTTACCGGCACAAAATTTAAATTCTGCTATCATTTGGTGGTGGTGTAGTGAAGTCAGGCCCAATCCAACCCTTCTTCATCTTGATCAGAGTCAGCCTGTCAGCATTTTCAGTTGACAGGCAGGTACGTTTTTTCAGTAATGATTCCACCTGAGGACCTAAAAACACGCTCTGACAAAACACTAGCAGCAGGGCAGGCCAGGACTTCCAAGGCGTAGAGAGCAAATTCCTGCCACGTATCCAGCTTGGATACCCAATAATTATAAGGCACAGAGGAGTCTAGAAGCACTTTTGTACTATCGGCAAGGTACTCCCTCAGCATCTTGGCAAACTTTGCAGTCCTTGTGAACACTACCCCACACCTCAGGGCCTGTGGTACGGGAGGTGCTGAGAAAAGTGTCCCAGATCTTTGAGAGTGTTCCCCTACCTATGCTGTATTGGACTTGTGCCTCTCTTGGCTGGATGCCTTGGTTATCCACCGAATCGTAACCTCTGCCGCTAGCGTTTTCAGAAGGGAATTTTTGACTGATTCCATGACAATGGCCTTCTGGTACTGCAGCATTTTTGTTGACCTCTCAGCCTCAGGAATAAAAGAAATAAAGTTCTCCTTTTAGCGTGGGTCTAAAAGTGTCACCAACCAGTAATGAGTGCCCCCAAGATGTTCATAACGTGAGGGTCACGAGACAGGCAGCGTAACATAAAGTCAGCCATGTGCGCCAGACTGTTAACAGGCAAGACTTCAGGGTCCTCACCAACAGCATGAATGTCCATGCTGGCCTCATCCTCCTCCTCCTCTCCCCTGTCCTCTGGCCATCCACGCTGAACCGACGTACTGACGGTTGTGCATGTATTACTGTCAATTCCTTATGAAAGTAGCTCTATTTCTTCATCCTCCTCGTCATAGTCCTCCTATGCACGTTGGGATGAGATGAGGCTGGGCTGTGTGTAATCACCTAGTACGGTTTCTTGCTCCAACTCATCGTGCTCTGCCTACAATGCATTGTCTTTGATTTTGAGCAGAGAGCGTTTTAGAAGACAGAGAAGCGGGATGGTGACGCTAATGATGCCATCATCGCCGCTCACCATCTTGGTGGAGTCCTCAAAGTTTTGGAAGACGGTACATGTGTTGGACATCTATGTCCACTCCTGAGGTCTTATGTGTGGAGTTTGAACCGTATACCGACGGCCTAGTTGATGCTGGTACTCAACAACTGCCCTCTTCTGCTCATAAATCCTGACCAACATGTGCAGTGTGGAATTCCAATGCGTGAGGATATCACACCCCAGTCTGTGAGGCGGAAGCTGCAAACGCCGCTGAAAGCCGGCAAGGCCGGCAGAAGCAGTAGGTGACTTTCTAAAATGGGCACACGGCAGCATACTTTGACATGCAGATCAGACAGCTCCGGGTAGGATTTAATAAACCACTGAACCACGAGGTTGAGCACATAGGCCACGCATGGAACATGTGTCAGCTCGCCTCACCTCAGAGCCGCCACCAGGTTCCAGCCATTGTCACACATGACCATGCCTGGCTGTAGGTTCAGTGGTGTGAGCCAGTGATCTGCCTGCTGTTTCAGAGCTGTCCACAACTCTTCAGCATTGTGGAGTTTGTCACCTAAGCAAATTAGCTTCAGCACAGCCTGTTGCTGCTTAGCCGAGGAAGTGCTGCAGTGCTTCCAGCTTGGGACTGGTGTGGAGGGTGAAATGGAGGAGGAGGCTGAGGAGCATGACGTTCGAAGCTGTACACTGTGGGTGAAACCCTGACTGAGTTAGGGCCTGCAATCCTTGGTATCAGAAGGACGTGTTCTGTCCCAAGCTCAGACTGAGTCCCGACTTCCAGAATATTAACCCAGTGTGCCGTCAGCGAGATGTACCGGCCTTGCCCACAAGCACTTGTCCACGTGTCCGCGGTTAGGTGGACTTTGCCTGAAACTGCATTGTTAAGGGCACGTATGATGTTTTGTGACACGTGTTTATGTAATGCGGGGACAGCATACCGGGAAAAATAGTAGCGGCTGGGGACCGAGTAACGTGGGACTGCCACCGCCATCAGGTTGCGGAATGCTTCCGTCTCCACTAGCCTAAAAGGCAACATTGCCAGCGCAAGCAGTTGCGAAATGCGTGAATTTAGAACTGTGGCATGTGGGGCGTTGACAGCGTATTTGCGCCTGCCTCCAAAGATTGGTTGTATTGATAACTGAAGCCTCTGTTGCGTCCCTGAAGCACGGCGCCTCCACTGCACGCTCTACTGTCCCCCCTGCCCGCTGGGGTTCCAGGCCGGCCGGCGGCGGCCCCAGGGCTCCAGGGTGCATCGCCGCTTGTCCAGCGGCCAGGATTTGGCTTCCATGCTGCTGCATCGTCCTCCTGGGGCTCCTGCTGCCTCACTTCCTCCCTGTGCTCTCAGTAGGGGGCAGGCGCGTGCTCTCAGCCACTCTTAAAGGGCCAGGGTTCCAGTCTGCCCTGCCCCGCCTCTCAGCCAATCACTGAGAGGCAGCAGGGATATAAGGTCCTCATTCACTTCTGGACATTGCCTGGGCAACTTCTACCTTCTTGAAGTTGCTGGTCCAGGTCTTGTTATGGTTCTCCTGTTGTATGCTTTTCCTTACCCGTGTTTTTTGTTCTCTTGCAGTTGAATACCTCCGTGCCTGTTCCCTGCTGCCCTCCGTGTTACCTGGTTTCCCAAAGGACCCCATTCTCACCTCCGTGTCTCCCTGCTATCGGTTCCTTCCCTTGGGTCGGTTCAACACGGGTGTCCGCCTCTCTTGGGCCCCCCTTAGCCTCGTCCAGGAGAAATCGCTGTATAGGGGTCACTCTTGCTGGACTCCTTTGGAGGTGTTTCCGGTGAGGTGGCCCTGTGGCCTTCCCTTGGGGTGTTTTGCCCACTGCTGTTCTTGTGTGCAAATAAATCTTTGAAAAGTACCTTCCTTGTCTGGTTCTCTCTCTCATCCTGGTATCAGCATTCCGCATTGCCTGCGGTCCAGTGGGTCCTCACATCAGATCCATCTGTAGAGCGTGACAGTCGCGCTGGGACAAGGATGTGGTTGATGATGGTGCTATTTCTGTTTGTGCAACTACAGGTGAAGGACAGGAGGCATCTTCGCATGCAGTATGGACAGGGGATTGTCTTGCACGCAAACAGTGGAAGACGCAGCGGTGTCACCCCAGACACTGCTCCTGGACTCTGTTGTACATCCCACAAAGTCGGGTGCTTTGCTGACATGTGCCTGATCATGCTGGTGGTGGTCAGGCTGCTAGTTTTGCTACCCCTGCTGATGCTGGCATGGCAGGTGTTGCAAATGGCTTTTTTGTAATTATCTGCAGAAACCTTAAAAAACAGCCTGACTTGGGAAGACCTAACAGTTGTACTGGCAACTTCTGTCTGCTGTTGTCCCGGGAACGGTTGCCTGCCTTCTGCCTGCGGACACCACCCTGCTTCTTCCGGCCTGTTGTGATGCTACACTTAACTCCCCCTGTGCACTGCTGTCCTCGCTCTGCATGTCCTCCTGCCAGGTTGGGTCAGTTACTGGATCATCCACCACGTCCTCTTCCACTTCAGCACCCTGGTCTTCCTCCTGACTTTCTGGCAATTGTTTCTCATCATCGTCCACCTCTTGTTGAGACACGTTCCCACCGTTGCCTTCGTGAGATCGTGGCTGCTCAAATATTTGTGCATCGGTACATACGATCTCCTCATCACCCACTTCAACCGGAGCTGGCGAGAGGCCAGAATCTACGAATGGATAAGTGAACAGCTCTTCAGATTGTCCAAGTGTGGGATCAGATATGTCCGGGGCCTGGCACTCGGCATGGTGGGAGGAAGGAGGATCAGGGTGTGGAATGTGAGGTCCAGTCTCACGGCTACTGACACTTGACCGTGTGGAAGACAGGGTATTTGTGGTGGTGCCAAACTGACTGCAAGCATTATCCGCTATCCAACTAACAACCTGTTGACACTGGTCTTGGTTTAATAGTGGTGTACTGCTGCGGTCCCCTAGAAATTGGGACAGGAAGGTCGAGCGAGATGATGTGGGCGTTTGTCGTGGTGCAATTCGAGCTTGCACACGGCCTCGGCCTCTGCTTGCACCACCATCGCATCCAGTTCCTTGTCCCTTATCACCGGCCTTGCACATTTTCAATGTTGTGCTGCCTGCATACAGCTAAATGAAGGCGTCCAAAAGATGGTTTTTAGCTGCACACTGAGATTACAGATTACAGCGGTTTAATCCCGGCAGCTGGAACAGTCAGACACAAACACTGACGCGTATTCCGTGTTTTGGCGTATACTACTTGGAGCTACAAGCCACTCCTGCCACACTAAGATGCTAAATTAATGCAGACAAGAGTTGGTTTTTAGCTGGACACCGAGAATAGAGATTGGAGGTTAAAGCCCAGCAGGTGGATGGTCAGACACAAACGCTGATGAGAATGCAGAGTGTTTTGGCGTATCCTAATTTACGCTACAACCTACTCCTGCCGCACTAAGATGCTAAATTAATGCAGAAAGTGGTTTTTTTAGCTGGACACTGAGATTAGAGATTAAAGCCCAGCAGGTGGACTGGTCAGACACAAACACTGACGAAAAATACAGAGTGTTTTGACATATCTTAATTTACGCTACAACCCACTCCTGCTTATAGAGAGATAAATTAATCCCTAAAAGCACTGTTTTGGGATGGATGAGATTTCCAGCCTGTACACCAGCCCCAGATGTGATGCAGGCTGGTATACTGGCATAACGAAGTTTGCTATATACCCTGCCTACCTTCCTGCCTGTATACAGCTCTATTAGTCCTCATAAGGACTGTTGTGGTAATTAGATTGTAAGCCCTGCGCCTACACTAGCTGAAAGGCCATTCATGGCTGCAGAAAATTGTCGTGATCCCGCCAAGCCACAGTCACATGCTTGCATCCACGTTTTGCGCTTGTGTTGTTACCCCCAGCAACCAAGCTTGTAGGCCTCGTCTTAGTCATCCAGAGAATGGCAGCAACTCGTCGTGCGAAACGGTCGTGACCCGTTTCGCACGAGACCATGTGAAACGGCCCATTGTTGTGACCCCCATCCTCCCTCCACTACCCCTGAAAAACCGCCTGTTTGTATGAAATCAATAAAGAAACACTGCTGAAACCTGCCCGGTGAGTTGCTGCCATTCTCTGGATGACTGTTTTGTGTAACGCTATCTTTAACCTGGCAGTGCACCCTGGGACAGGAAATCCAGCAGAGCTGTAGGTGAAACACAGCGTGCCCCTGAGAGAAGGGAGAGGAGAGCTCTTTTGCGACTTGCTGATGCCCGGCTGCCCTGAAGTAAGTGTCTTGTAGGCCTCGTCAGTTGCCCCTAGATAGAGGTACATAGGCATGGGTGTCACATAAGAAGTCCATTCCCTTTTAATAAATCTCATAAACCGTACTCCAAATATTCCTTGCCTTTACAGGCAATGGAATACATCACAATGTTACAGTCTATTAACTTCACAGGTTCAGATACACTTCTTCCGATGTATCCCAGCCTCCAGTCACACTGGGGCCTGTTGTCAGTCCTCACAGGAACTCTGACTTCTCACCATGGCCTCCGGGACACACTGACAGCAACATTGAAGTAGATAGAAGTAAATTCAGGTGAACTCAGTGCCGTATTGTCTGCTGCATGTCATGGCAGCAACGTAGTCTGACAGTTCGGCACTGAGTACACTTAAGGTCACAGTTCTCTCGGTTCCCTCTGTGTGAGCAGCCAGGTGTGACCTAAGGTAAACTCAGTGCTAAACTGTTGGACTTCATGACATGGCAGGCAATGCAGTCCAACAGTCCAGTTGCTGTGAAGCCCGGAAATATTAAAGAAGCCTTTAAGGGAGACTTTAAGGTGAAGTTCTCAGCTGCTGGAACAATTGAGGGCTCTAAACTCTTACCAGATTTAATAGCCTCCAGGTGTTCCAACGGCTGGGAACTGCAGGAACTTTAAAGGTTCCCTTTAATGCTCCCTTAAAGTTACCAGGTTGACATCTGCAGCAAGACATGATGGCTGTGAACTCTGGTAACCTAAGGGTTACCAAAGTTCACAGCTATCAGGTCTCCTGGCAGCTGTGAGATCCAGAAACTTAAAGGCACCTTTGAGCGAGACTGTACTGCTCCTGGAGGTTCCAGCTGCTGGGACATCTGGAGGCTGTGAACTCTTAACAAAGTTCACAGCCTTCAAGGTGTTCCTACAACTGGGAACTCCAAGAACCTTAAATGCTCTCTTAAAGTTACCGGGTAGAGAGGTGTCACGAGACACGGTGGCTAGGAATGTCAGTATCCTTAAAGTCTACCTTAAATCCTCCTTTAAGGTTTCCTGGCCTCAAAGCTACTGGACTGTAGGACGTGTGCTGTTTCCATGACATGTAGTCAAAAAGTCCAGCACCGAGTTCACCTGAAGTCACACCTGGCAGATCACACAGAGGGTACCATGAGAACCTCCAGAAGTGACCTCAGGTGACTCAGTGCCAGGCTCTCAGACTGCATTATCATCATGTCATGCAGTCAGACAGTCCAGCACTGAGTTTTTAGTTCACCTGAGGTCACAGCTGGTGGCTCACACAGAGGGTACTGTAAGAACCACCCATATGTGATCACGTGCCTAAGCCTTGGATGACCCTGGGCTTTCTATGACTAATGCGTAGGGCAGTAAGACACTAGTCTTACTGCTATGACAAGACAATACGGGGAGAGAGACAAACATGTGGGAATAATACAACAAAGTAACCCCCTAGCTTCTTCAAAAAGCTATTTCACAGCTTCAACTCCAGGGAACTCCACAACTAAAACTTGAACAGCTTTGTCAGAGAGGTTAGTATAGAACATCTAAATCTGGTATAGGAGAAAGGTAGGAGTGAGTTTATGTATAGGAAGAGAGTGGTCATAATGGTGCCAATTCACTGAACTGTTGCAGAACTGAAAGGAAATAATGGCAGACTTGAAGAAAGAAAACTGGGCACTGGGTCCTATATTCGGGCAATTATTCCATTATGTGGGTTTGAGACACACCCGAACAGTGTTCTCAGCTCAAGCAAAAGTGCAATCAATACTGTCAGAAAGAAGAGCGGCACTCACGACTGTTTCACTCAGTCAGAGCTTCAACAGGTCCCATATATATTATATATGTTTATTGAGTCCTGATGATGTCTCAAGACCCCATCCTATATTGCTATCCTCCTTTGTAAGATGAGGGGCAATCACCCCGAAATGCAGATTGGCGTTCTGATATGGCATAATTCCTAAAGGTACCATTACACGCTTCAATGTTGTAACAATATCACCAGCGATCTGACTTCAGCGCAGTCGTTAGGACATCTTTTTGACATCGTTGGTGAGATGTCACACATCTAGATATCGTGGACGACGCACCAACTTGTTCACTGTTGTGAATAGGATTAGACCTGTTGAAGCTCTGAGTGAAACAGTCGATTGTCGTCCAGCTCTGCACCCCCTCCCTCCCTGCATGTGTAACCCAGATATGGACTGAATAAATTATCCTTATGCCTGCAACCCGGTGAGTGCCGCTCTTCTTTCTGACAGAAAGGAAATAATATTGCTATACTCATGAGAATCGCCAAGCGGGCTCTAAAGAGAACTTGCGATCAGCTAAATGATGTGATGTGGATCCACTTGACCGAGGCACTGATCACCACATGGAGGAGCAAAGAGAATCAGATGAAGAGGGCATGCTTGTGCGGATAGGTAGTAACCAGGTGCAGTCCCAGGGTATCTTGGTAACATGACAGCTGACTCCAAGGGTCAGGCTCAAATGGACAGGCAAAGTCTCTGGTATATAGGTGCAGCCAGGCAGTACATGCTAGCAGGTGCAGCTGGAGCTGGCAAGTGCAGCGGGTATGATGGTACAGCTAGATCTAGCAGATGCAGCGGGTATGATGGCATGACTAGAACTGACTGGAGCAGTGGGTATAATGACAAAGCAGTATCAGTGAAGTGTAGGCAGAGAACTAGGACAGAGAAACAAGTTAATAGACAAAAGTACAGGATAATTGGATATACGTATGGGGACAGAACACTGGACAGGGACCTGAGAACTAGCAACGTGTCTCTAGGGGATTAGAGCACATTGCTTAGGCACTTTCCATAAGGGAAGGTGCCTTAAACACCCTGTGTTTCTCAGTTATAGCCTGAGAAGCACATCCAGGTAAGTCGTACTGGCCCTTTAAAAAAGGGGGTGTGTGGCCAATGCGACCTAAGCACATACCTGGAACGCCTGCGACACAGACACAGGATCTTAGAGCAGGAGGCAGAATACAGAATCCAGGCAGACATTGCAAAACTGGCGGAGGACCGAGCCAGGCTGCAGCAACAGGTGCTACAGTACGACCCCTCTCTTAAATCCCCTCTTTTCCAGGCCTAAAAATAATTATTTAAGAAGAGGAGTGGCATTGATGTTCTCCTTAGGCTCCCACAACCTCTTCTCTGAACAACAACCATTTTAATTGACCATAACGAGGGTCCTACTGCCTCTCTTCTTCATGCCAAATATGTTTTTTACCGCGAAGACATCATTTGAACTGACAGGAGGGGGCAAGGTTCCATGGTTCTTGAAGTAACATTAAATGAAAAAAAAGTTGGAATTTTTGACCGCACTACCGTATAAAAAATCAAAAAATTCTTTGCAGTTGATAGTGATTTTTATTTCTCAACGCGTTTCAAGGCACTCTGGCCCCTTCATCAGTAGAAAAACCACCAATGTACATTTTTTATATGATAGCGCGGTCAAAAATTCCAACTTTTCTTTAAATTTAATGTTATACCTTTCTTGGAAGACTGCTTTCACCATTTGAATTGGATATATATGAGCATATAGTGGTTGTGACTCTCACAACCACATGAGGTGAGCACCCTATATTATTTTAATATCCAATTGTGAAAAGTGTAACATTCTATGGTGGCGCCATATTTTTCCTTTTCCAACTTTCTACATGGTTCTTGAAGTTTGCAGCTCAAGATGATCAGCTTGAGGAGAGACACATGGAAGGAGTTGAGAATGCAAAGGCTTTAGCTTGAAGGAAACATCATGGATCCTCTGAAGCACCTCGAAGGGACCAATGAATGGAGGACCCAATGGAGAGCCAAACCTTGCCTCCAGGTCAGAACGAGAGAGCATACAGACGTCTCTTATCTTCATGTCTTTTCATCCAACTAGAGGACCTTCCCAGATAGGCTTTCGTCTGCACACAGATTTCACACAAGGTTTTGGTGAGAGCATCGGCTGCAGGGTTGCCGGAGGTGACAAACACAGGAACAGGAATTTTAGGCTGCAGTCCATTAGCTATGAAAAATTGAGGGTTAGTGGAGGATTACTTACCTGACTATTATATGAGAACTCTGCCCAAGATAGAAGTTTGAGCAAGTCATTTTGATGTTCAGTAATGAATGGCCGCAGGAAATTTGTCAACATCTCATTAACCCGCTCCACTTGACCATTGGACTGTTGATGTTAGGCGGATGAGAAGTCCAAGGTGACATCCAGTAACTTACAGGTAGCCCTCCAAAATCAGGAAGTAAACTGGACAAATGTCAAGGGGAAGACCACGCAGATGAAGATGTGCTGGATGAAGTGCTCAGCCAGCTTGGGAGCAGATGGAATACAGGGAATAAGTTTGCTGCAACACTGAACACAAAATGCTAGGGAAAGAGCTTAAATGGCTTATACATGAAATGCAGGATTGTCTGTGCAGCTAAGAAATGCATATGTGACATATGCATTTCTTAGCTGCACAAACAATCCTGCATTTCATGTATCAGCCATTTAGGCATTTGTGTTCAGTGTTGCAGCAAACTTATTTCCTGTAGTGCATACACATATTTTTTTGCTTGCACCTGCACAATTAGGTGATGCCAGTCCTTTAAATTATAATGGGAGCAGATGAAGACTGGACAACATGATGAAGTGAGCCATCTTGGAGAATCTGTCCACTACCACATAGACAACGGAGCAACCCGAGAACACCGATAGACCAGTGATGAAGTCCATAGAGATGTGCTGCCAAGTTGCACAAGGCACCGGATTCTTAGGAATTTTGTTGCAGGCAAAGGAAGAACATGCTGACACGAAATCCACCGCATCTTTGTACAGGTTATGCCACCATTAGCAATGAGAGATGAGAAGAGTCGTCTTCTTCTGACTGGCATGACCAGCCAGCTTAGAGGAATGACTCTATTGCAACACACGCTTCCCATCTGCTTCTGCAACTAAAATATTACCGATGACATTCTTTACAGCCAACTGGACATTAAAGAGGACCTGTCACCCCCCAAATATTAGAATTCAAGGGCAGCACTGAATGCAGCATGCCTGCTTTATTCATGCAAGGGGTCCCTCATGTCTGATGGTGCCCGGTACCCCAAGATAATAGTTTAGTAAAACTTACAATCTGGAGCCTGTGTATCTGTGACGCCTCTCTGCTGCCAATCACATCCTCCTCGCTGTCTGTGCTGGTGACGCAGTAGGTAATGTTATCCCTGCCCCCGGCTGGCTGTCCCGCCTCCTGCTGTGACATCAAATCATTTCCCCGCCCAGCTGCATGTTATGCTATGGAGTTGGGTGGGGAAATGCTCTGATGTCACAGCAGGAGGCGGGGATAAGTATTACCTCGCTCTGCCTCCGTCACCAGCACAAAGAGCAGAGACCAAGTGAGGAGGACGTGATTGGCAGCAGGGAGGCGGCACAGAGACACAGGCTGCCGCACCAGGGGCTGCCCATTTGGCTCCGGATTGTAAGTTTCACTAAACTATTATCTTGGGGTATCGGGCGCCATCAGACATGGGGGACTCCTTGCCTGAATGTAGCAGACATGCTGCATTCAGTGCTGCCCTTAGATTCTAATATTTGGGGGGTGACAGGTCCTCTTTAAGGACTAAGTCAAAGAACAGTGATCATTGGGCCTAGGGTGGATTCAGTCTCAGGGCAGACTGTAGATAGGCCAGATTTTTGTGGTCGTTGTAGATGACAATGGGATACACTGCTCACTCAAGTAAGTATCGCCGCTCCCCTAGTACCATCTTGATTTCCAGCAATTCTCTGTTGCCAATTGAGTAGTTGCATTCACACGCAGAGAAGGCCTTGGAAAAGTAGTCGCAGGTTGCCATCCGACCAGTAGTAGACTTCTCAGTGAGAACTGCACCGGCCCCAGAGGAAGAAGCATTCACTTCAATGGAGAACTGCTTGTTGATCTCTATCCTATGCAGCGCTAGTGCAGAAGAGAGAGCTTGCTTAAATGCAACAAACAAACTCTCTGCTTCAGGAGTCCACAGCTTAGGGTTTCCTCCTTATAGGTTAAGGCCATGATGGGAAGGACCAGGGAAGAGAAGTATGGGATGAACTGGCGGTAGTACTTGGCGAATCCCAGGAGCCTCAGAATTGCCTTCACACATCAGGATGAGGCCACTTGAGAACATCTGACATCTTCTCTGGATCCATCTCCAGTCTGGTGTCGGAGATTATGTAGCCCAATTTCATTTAAAGGGGCACTTCATTTAGCGTCAAGACGATTCTCCCTCAACCTCTGCAGAACCTGGCGGACATTTCTCATGTCTGTGTGCAGGTCAGGAGGGAACAATAAAATGTTGTCCAGGTACACAATCACACATAATTAGGAAGGCTTCCATACAATCTATATTTAGGTCCTTTCAGACCTATAAGTCTGAAATACAATAAGCATCAAGGAGGACAAGGAGAGAGAAGGTATGCTCAAAAATTATTACATGTGAGAATCTCAAACAGGAAGTCCTACACAGAGGACTGATAGACAAGAAACAACCAAGTGCAGGGTTAATGTGCAAATACCCTTAGTTCATGTACAAAGGCAAGTCAGACAAACCACATGGTGGAAATTACATTGCATTGTAAAATGTACAAAGCTGTGAGGTAGAGAATCGTAAGTCTGTTAGTAAACAACATATATATCTATGTCATACATGACGGTAAAGTGACAGTGAATCAACATATTTGCCTACAGAAAAACATCAAACTCACAACAGTATAACTGCAGTCAGAGTAAACACCATGTGGATCACAATCACACATAAGTAGAGAAGATCACAGAAGTTGTCATTCATAAATTCCTGGAAGACTGCCGGGGCATTGCTATGCCCAAATTTCATTACTAAGTACTGTAGTGACCTTCTCCAGTGTTAAAGGTGGTCTTCCATTTGTTTCTTTCTGGGTAAGAAGCTCTGGCATTTTAAAAGCACTTCCGGGTAAGATTCGTTGACCCTTCGTTAAGAAACGAGGGAGCATCACGCGTGTGGCCACAGCACATACCCAAAAGGCCTGCAACATAGATGCAGGGCCTGAGAGGAGGCAGAAGATGGACCCTGAGCAGACACCGCGAGAATGGCGGAGGGGTAAATACGCCGCGGTCGCCGTTTTCCCTACTGTGGAGATGCTGGGGGCGCGGTGGCAGGCATTAAACCCACCAACACTGCATGATGCCTCCTCAGTCCAATCAACACTTTATGGTGGTCTCCAACAGTTACAAAACAAAGTATGATTGATCAGTCCCAGTTTGATGGTGGACAACAGTCCTAAAGCACAGTATAATTGCCCTCCACACAGTAAGAGGCTGTCACAACCCTGCAAACAGTATGAGGTACTCACAGCTCTCCACAGCATAATGGAACCCAAATCCTTATACTTAATATAATTGTGCGAACACAGTATAATGGCCCCCCAAGCCCTCCATATAGTATAATAGCTAATGCAGTCCTCCATTGCACAGTATAATGGCCACCAGAGTCATCCACAAAGTATGATGTCCCACACAGACTTCTACCGAATTTAATAGCACTTTATACAACATTCCACATAGTATAATGGACCTAACAGCCCTTCACACAGTATAATGACCCCACAGCCCTCCACACAATATAAAGGCCCCAACTTAACCCTCCACGCACTATAACGGTCCCACACATCCCTTCACACAATAATGGCCCCCAAAGCCTTCAACATAACGTAATGGCCTCCCAAAGTACAATGCAACATGCATAGTATATCCCATCAAAAGCAGTCATTGACAAAATAATATAAAATAAAAATGACTCTCAACTCTCCCTTGTTCATGGGCCCTATAGCAGCAACGGGGTCATATTAGAGAATATGGGTTTTCTATCTCTGGAATATTCAGTGCAGGTAATAAATAAAGCTGTGTGGAGGGCTCTGAGGAGTGCTTGTATCATTAAGGGGTTAAGACTTAAGCTGTTGAGGATATTGTAGCGGTGTCAGGCAAGAAATATGACAGCCCAACCCCGGGACTTCCCTGTTCACAGTTGTTGAAGTTACAGAGAACTTCAAAAATTAGTAGCAAACTATAAGGAAATGACAATACACAAAACAAGAGAGTTGTGATGATTGAGGTATACAGTATACAAGCTGTGAGGGTGCATATATGAAGTACATCAGCTGTGAGGGCACACATATACAGTATATAATCTTTGAGGGCATTCATATATAGTATATCAGCTGTGAGAGTGCACATATGCAGCATATCTGCAGAGAAGGCATACATATACAGTATATCATCTGTGAGAGCACACATATACAATATACCAGTTGTGAGGGCACACATAACTACTTACATAATTACCGGGTGGCATCTGTCATGCCCTTCCGCCATCAGGATGTCCAGAAATCTCAAATCAACATGCCGGTGTCGCACCCTAGAGTCCAGCAGCCACTATGTCATTATCTCCCCTGGGGGGTAACATCATACCTGAGAGCAACAGAGGGTATTCACACCAGGCAAAACCAAAGCACACAACACCTTTCTGCCTCCAGACCTGAAGGGGGAGACCTAAACCTGGGTTCAGGGTGAGCTCCCCAATAAATTCTGGTCTGGGGAGGAGTTAGTCAGTTCAGTTCCTAGAAGGACTGAGGAAGACATCCTGTGGACTGGAGCAGTGCTAAGCTCATCCCAGGAGAGCCAGACTTAGCTTGAGTGACCCGTAGGCAAGGGTCTGAGAAAGGAGAGGAGAGCCTGGGGAGCAGAGCGGTGTCGAGCTAACCCCATAGGAGTAAGCCCAGACAACGGACACCGGAGTCCGAGGCTATGCAGGGCCTAACGTCCCGGCAGCCAATACCGGAGGGTTGGGGAATTCCAAGTTCCCCATCCACACCAAGTGCCGGAGGTAAAGCAGCGTGAAGAGACCAGGAGTAGCCGCCGGTGAACTGGGGCTAATAGAGCACTCGAGCTGCCTGCCATACCGGCACATGCAGGAGAGAGAGGGCTGCAGCTCAGCTTCAAGCAGCAGCAGGGAGGCCTCAGAATTTGCCGGGTGTGGAGGTCACCGAGTTGCTCCCAGGTTGCCGGATTCCATCGAGATCATGTGTCCCTGTGTCAGTATCACCAGTAAAGGATTTGAGGAACCAACAAAACGTGAATCTGTCTGTTACTGCTCACCCTTCATCCTGCACCATACACCCTTCAACATCCACTGCCCTGTGGATCCGCTCCACCCCTGGTGGTTCCTCCATCCTAGCTGCCCCTCCATTATCCCCAGAGGTTCTGCAGCAGCGGTGGCTATCCTTAGCCACAAACCATGGGTGGCGTCACGAATAACTCCCTTATAAATCATCCCTTTTCCCTACACAAGCCAAGAACGCTGGACGCAGCCCTCCGCCCCGAGCCCCATGCTCTCCGCAAGCTGCAAGCACAACTTCCATACCACACACAGCCTTCAGTGCGGCTTGTGCTGGAGGAGATGAAGTGTGAGCCCAGTCATGGTGGTCCGCTTACCCAGCTTACCCTACAGCCTGGTTCCAACAGCCACTCGTCCCAACGGCGATAGTCCCTTATGGTGGCCCGATTATATCATTAAGGCGCAGAACCTTCCTGAAACAGTGGATGGAGCACTGCGGCATGGTGGCTGCACCGAAAGAGGGAGAACTAATAGTAATGTTGGGTCAGTAGAGGATGATGGGTCAGTAGAGGATGCTGGGGGTGATAGTAGCAGTGCAGGGTCAGTAAAGGATAGTGGGGTGATAGTAGGAGTGTCAGTAGAGGATGGTGCGGGTGATAGTGGCATGTAGGGCCAATAGAGGATGCTGGGGGCGATAGTAGCAGTGTAGGGTCAGTATAGTATGTTGGGGTGATAGTAGGAATGCAGGGTTAGTAGTGGATGCTGGGGGTAATAGTAGCAGTGCAAGATCAGTACAGGATGGTGGGAGTGATAGTAGCAGTGTCAGTAGAAAATGGTAGGGTGAGTAGTTAGAGTTGCAGGGTAAGTACTGAATGGTGGGTGTGATAGTAGCAGTGTAAGTAGAGAATGGTGGGGGTGATAGTAGCAGTGAAGGGTTAGTAAAGGATGGGTGGGGTGATAGTAGCAGTGCGGGTCAGTAGAGGATGGCGAGAGTGATAGTAGCAGTGTGGGGTCATTACAGGATGGTGGGGTGATAGTAGCAGGGTCAGTAGAGAATGGTGGGGGTGATTGTAGCAGTCCAGGGTCAGTAGAGGATGGTGGAGTGATAGTAGCAGGATCAGTAGAGGATGTTGAGGATGATAATAGCAGTGCAGGGTAAGTACAGGATAGAGGAGGTGATAGTAGCAGTGCAGGGTCAGTAGATGATGGCGGGGGTGATAGTAGCCGTGTGGGGTCAGTAGAGGATGGCAGGAGTGATAGTAGCAGCGGGGGTCATTAGAAGATGGTGGAGGTGATAGTACCAGTATAGAGTCATTGAAGGATGGTGGGGTTGATAGCAGATAGCAGAGAACAAAGAGAGGGGACAGAGAATATGCACAGGGGACAAAGGGAGTGCACGGGGAGGCAGAGACAGCACACATGAGCAGCAGAGAGAGCTCATTGGGGCAGAGAGCGCAGGAGGGGACAGAGAACACCCACAGTGGGGGCAGAGAGAGATCACAGAGGGCAGAGAGAGGCCACGGGGGGCAGAGAGAGGCCACGGCGGGGGCAGAGAAAGCGCACTGGGGGCAGAGAGAGCGCATACGCACTTACTCACGCAGCCACCATCTTTGGTCACTTGGGTATACAAAGATGGGGTTGTGTGACGCATCAGACCACACCAACTCTTTCACCGCAAGATTGCAGTAATTACAAGATTTTGTTGGAAGGGAACTTGGTGGGAGCTAATAAAGGTGTCTCTTTCTATTTAAAGGGATCCTGTCACCTCCAGAACGCCTCCTAAGCTACCAAAACATGTCCCTGCAGCATCCTATCACTAATCTCACACTCCTTTTGTCTCCTAAAAGCATCCTGTGAAAGTGCATAAAAACGTTTTAATACTTACTCATTAGTGATTATAATTAGCAGGACTATATTCTTTAGACACCAGGGCATGTTGTTTTGCAGCTCCAGGATCCACCCTCTCTCTGTCTGTGTTCCTCTGCATGTGCAGGCTTTACCCTCCCCCTCTCTATCACTCACAGAATACAAATCATTAGTCCTGCTTTCAGCTCCACAACACAGCAGCACAGAGAGAGAGAGGGTTGATCATTCAGGCTGCAAAACAACACGCCCTAGGGGCTAAAGAATATAGCCCCTGCTAATTATAATCACTAATGAGTAAGTATTAAAACGTTTCACAGGATGCTTTTAGGAGACAAAAGGAATGTAAGATTAGTGATAGGATGCTGCAGGGACATGTTTTGGTAGCTTAGGAGGCGTTTTGGAGGTGACAGGATCCCTTTAATATGCAATAAAGGATTTCTCTTGGTATTGTGTTTTATTTCTCTTTACTGAAGGTATTACTAGTGGCCAGCTGTCAAACTGATGGCTGACTTTAGCAATAGGGCTTGCCATCAGCTGACAAAAAAAGCTGACATCAACCCATTTATTATCCAGTCTGCCACCGCTACCAAGGCAGCTGGAAAAGTAGGGTAAATGCCAGGTTTGGCTTCTTTTATGGAGGCGCCAATTCTGGGGTGGCCGCTGGCTGCAATTTTCAGTGTGAGGGGGTTCAGAACACTTGGGCCTCACCAGCGCTGAGAATTTCAGCACACAGCTGCCTGAGTTACCTTGGCTGGTAGGTATATAATACACTAAGGGCGAGGGTCCAGGTATATAGTACACAAAAGGTGAGGGCGCTGGTATTCAGTACATGATTGTTGAGGTTGTAGGTATACGGTACACTAGGGATGAGGGAGCAGGTGTACAGTAAACTAGTGGTGAGGGAGTAGGTATAGAGTACACTAGGGGTGAGAGCACAGGTATAGAATACATACATACATAAAGCAGCAATGAGGGCACATGTATAAAGTATATCCGCTGTGTGGTACATTGCACCAGAAGAGAGGCTGCACATATACAGTATATTAGCTGGGAGAGCACTGGTATACAGCACACTAGGGATAAGAACTTGGGTATTTAATACACTAGGGGTGAGGGCACAGGTTTACAGTACACTAAGGGTGAGAGCACAGGTACACAGCACACTAGGTGTCAGGACTCAGGTATTCAGTTCACTAGGAGTGAGGGAACAGGTTTACATCACACTAGGGGAGAGGGTGCAAGTATACAGCACACTAGTGGTGAGGGCAGAGGCTTATCTTGGGGGGCTGGTGTGGCATCATCCATGGATAAAGCAGGCAGGGAGCATCATTGGGCCTTCCTGATGGTTGCATTTTGTACCTGTCATAGTGGGAGTCAGCCATTCGCTGAGCCAGATGTCAAGCTGACAACAGCATAAGGGAAGGTGCTGCATGCCAGCTCCCATTGATCAATTGTAGTTGCGTCTTTCAGATGCAAGTAATTGAAGACCAGACCACCGTCACTTCTGGGTAAGGGCGACTTCAGCACCTTGATCAGATTGGCTGATCATACTGCTGACGTCACTCCTCGGCGCCACATGGGCAGCAGAAGATTGGTGTGGAAAGTGTTCCAATGACACTGAAGATTTATTGTAATTAAGGGAAGGAGAGTGTATGTGAACACATTATGGGAAGCAAACAAGGGTGGGGGAGAATTTGTGGACGCAGCATGGGGAGCGAGGTGAACATGAATGCAGACACAGTATGGGAGGATGGAGTATGCGGAGGACATTATGAGGAGAAAGGGGAGGAGTATGGGAAGGACATCAGAGGGGTAAAATTGAGAACACAGTTTTGGAAATGAAGGGGTGGCAATGGTGCAGACACAGTATGGGTATTGAGGGGATGGAATGGGTGCAAACACAGTATAGAGAATGAGGAGGCAAATTGTAGGAGGAGTGAGGGAGATGGGTGCAAATTCAGCATGGGGAGTGAGTGGGATGGATGTAGACACAGTATGAAGAGTGAGGAGGTGAGATGGGGATGGCTGCAGACACAGTATGAGGAGTGTGGGGATAGTTGTGGACACATTATGAGGAGTGAGACAGGGATGGGTCTGGATAGTGTGGGGATTGAGCGAGTGGGATGGGTGAAGATAGTATGAGGAGTGAGGGGAATGGGTGCAGACATAGTATGAGGAATGAGGGGGGATGGGTGCAGACATAGTATGTGGAATGAGGAGCATTGTGGGGGCAGACACAGTATGAGAAGTGAAGGAGGATGGGTGAAAATATAGTATAGGGGAGAGGGGGATAGGTGTGGACACAGTATGAAGAGTGAGGAGGTGGAATGGGTGCGGACACAGAGGGGGCATAGTTGTGGACTCATTATTAAGAGTGAGACACGGATGGGTGCAGGTAGTGTGGGGATTGAGGGCGTGGGATGGGTGAAGACAGTAAAATGAGTGAGGGGGTATGGGTGCAGACAGTGTGGGGAGTGAGGGGGTGGCATGGGTGAAGACAGTGCAAGGAGTGAGGGCGGATGGGTGCATATTCAGTATGGAGGGTTAGGGGGTAGGATGGGTGCAGACAGTAGGAGGAGTTAGGGATTGGTACAGACACAGTATGAGGAGAGAGGGGGGATGGGTGCAGACACAGTGTGTGGAATGAGGAGCATTATGGGCGCAGACACAGTATGAGGAGTGAGGTGGATGGGTGCAAATACAGTATGGGGAGTGAGGGGGATGGGTGTGGACACGGTATGAAGAGTAAGGAGGTGGTATGGGTGCGGACACAGTTTGAGGAGTGGGGGGATAGTTGTGGACACATTATGAGAAGTGGGATGGAGATGGGTTAGTGTGGGGATTGAGGGGGTGGGGTGGGTGAAGACAGTACAAGGAGTAAGGGGGGGTGGGTGGACACAGTGTGAATAATGAGGGGGGATATGGCAGACACAGTATGGATAGTTAGTGGATGCAATGGGTGGCAACAGTCCAAAGGGTGAGGGGAGATGGGTGCAGACACAGTATGAGGAGTGAGGGGAGGGATGAGTGCAATCACAGTATGGCGAATGAGAGGGAATGGGTGCACACAATTCAGGGAGTGAGGGGGTGGGATGGGTGTGGACAGTAAGGGAAGTGAGGGTGTGAAATGGGTGCAGACACAGTATGGGCAGTAAGGGGGATGGGTGCAGGCACAGTATAGGCAGTGAGGGGGGATATGGCAGACATAGCATAGATAGTTAGGGGGTGGGATGGGTGCAGACAGTACAAGAGGGGAGGGGAGATGGGTGCAGACACAATATGAGAAAGTGAGAGGAGGGATGCGTGCAGTCACAGTATGGGGAGTAAGAGGGAATGGGTGCAAACACAGTATGAGAAGTGAGGGGGGATGGGTGCACACAATTCGGGGAGTGAGGGGGTGGAATGGGTGTGGACAGTATGAAGAGTGAGGGTATGGGTGTGAACACATTATGAGGAGTGAGATGGGAATGGGTGTGGACAGTGTAGGGAGTGAGGGGGTGGAATGGGTGCACAGTATGAGCAGTGAGGGGGATGGGTGCAGACACTTTATGGGCAGTGAGGGGGAAATGGCTGAAGACACAGCATGGGGAACGAAAAGGGGATGAGTTCTGAGTTAGTGAGGAGACAGTATGGGATGAAAAAATGTGAGGTGGCACAGAATAGAGACTGGGAAGTGTGGGGTTGGCTTTTATAGAGAAAACTGCATGGGGAGACAGTGTGAGGTCACCACAAGGATGGGACAGTATGGCAAGGAGGGGGAATGTGATGAGAGGGCACAGTATAAAGACTGGACAATATAGGGAACATAGTGTAGGCAGTGAGGACAGTGTGGAGACAAGGCCCAGTATGGAAAGGAGAAGGTAGTGTGGAGGGCATGTACTGTAAAAGGGACAGTGTGTGTGATATTTTGTACAGGGAACGGAGTGTGAAGCAATTATTTATTCAGGAGTACAATGTAGGGCAGATATTTTTAGTTAGGAGTATTAAAATCTGTATAAATTTCCATGGTAAACCTAAGATTGAAACAGTTTTCATGAAACCAATCTAATAAGGAATGTGGATCTGGCACGGGAGAATCCACAGACGATATGTCCCAGATCAGGATCATATCGTCTATGTATCTCCCGTGCCAGCTAATTAACGTCCTGAAAGAATTATTTTCTGCGTAAATAAATTCCTCCTCCCATTTAATCATATACAGGTTTGCCAATGAGGGAGAAAATTTCGCCCCCATTGGACAACCACACCTTTGGATATAGTAATCATCATTAAACATGAAATAATTACTTTTTAGCAAAAACCGCAAGCTCATCAGTATAAACTCTTTTGTTGGATCATCAAACACATCAGTGTCCCTCAAATAATATTCCACCACCCACATAGCTGTTTCATGGAGAATTGAGGAATATAGCTGGACCACATCACATGTCATCCACCTAGACTTCCTTGTCCATGTCATATGTTCTAATGCCTGTAAAAGGTGTTTAGAATCTCTTATCCTAACAGGCATAGCCTCCAACAAGACCTGCAGCCTATCATTCACCCATTCTGAAAGCTTCTGGTGGAGGGAACCAATTCCAGCCACAATTGGCCTGAGGGGAGGGGGAAAGATGGCTTTGTGAATCTTGGGGAGGGCATGGCAAATGGGCACAATAGGCTTCTCTACAAAAAGATGATCTTTCATTTTCCTGTCTATAGCTCCTAAAGACAAACCATCCTCCAAATGTTGTGCCATTTCATGCAAGAAATGGTGGGATCAGATGACACAGGGCGGTATGTGGTGGCATCGGACAAAAGATCCCTAACCAATTGTTTATATAAACCTGAGTCCAAAACCACCACAGACCCCCCCTTATCTGCAGATCTTATAACAAGATTTGGGTTCATCTTTAATTCGGATAAAGCTGTTTTTTCTACTGTGGATAAGTTGTTATACTGGGATTTTTCTCCTAACAACTTACGGAGATCTCTCTCCATTGTCCCACGCATTTTTTTTTTATTATTTCATGAAATTCATGAAATAATAAAGGGGCTCCCCTATATTGTTGTGTTCGGCCAGGTACAGATAGGCACCTGGGGGTGGCTGGCAGCCCGTCGCTGCCTGCTGTATCCGGCTGGATACAAAAAATACGGCGAAGCACACGTCAAATTTGTTTCTGAAAAATCCAAAAAACAATATAAATGAAAGGGACTGCATCTTTATTAACCCCTCGATCATGGTCGAGGGGTTAATAAAGATGCAGTCCCTTTTTAGAGAATTGTTTAATGGATTTTTCAGAAACATTTTGACGTGGGCGTCGCCGTATTTTTGTATGCCAGCTGGATACAGCAGGCGGCAACGGGCTGCCCCTAACCCCTAGCTGACTATTTGTACCTGCCTGGACACAGAAATATTGGGAAGCCCTTATTTTGTATTATTTCATGAATTTCATGAAATAATTTTAAAAAAAAATGCGTGGGGCTCTGCGCGATTTCTATGTCCAGCCAGGTCCAGCTAGGCAGCTGGAGGTTGGAATCCGCAGCGCAGGGAAGCCCAAGCCTTCTGGGCACCCCCGCTGCGAATAGCAGCCCGCAGCCGCCCCAGAAAATGGTGCGTTCACTGAAGAGCCATTTTCTGGCGCTGAACCCAACTCTTCCAGGGACCTGGTGCGGTGGCTCACTGGGTAATAAAGGGGTTAGGGCCAGCTTTGTATCATCAGCTGGCCCTAAGCCTGAAATTCATGGCGGTCACACCAATAGTAGACATGACCGCCATGAATTTCTAGTGAATTTTTAAGAAAAATCATAACACAGAGAAAAAAATATTTTTATTTGAAAAAGAAAACCAAAAAGACACTTAGGGACTCCATCTTTATTTTAAAAAAATCCTCTCCCGTCCGACGTAGTCCAATCCAGGGTTCTTCTTTAGCTCTGCTACATCTCTAGGTAGAGAACCTCCACCAGAGATGTAGCAGAGCTGTGCACCCTGGCAAAGTTCATGCAGGCAAGCATGAACTCACATGAACCCTGCCAGCACTGCTACTTCAAATGAACATCTGACCTGAGTCAGCTGTTCATTTGAAAATCCAGGCGGGAAGGTCAAAAATAGAAAACTGGATTGCACCGGACCGGTACAATCCGGGAGAATATGGTTTTGAAAACTGGATTCTCCCAGATTGTACCCGTCAGGTGCATTCCGGTGCCCCATAACATGGGGCTCTATGGTCCCGGATTGCTCCGAACCGGGGCAATCCGGGAGAATCCAGTTTTCACTAAATGCCGTGATAGCGGCCGTGCTTTGCGGCCGCTGTTCTATGCGGCTGCTGTCGCAAAGACACACAGAGAAGAAGACGGCGGGACGCGGAGGACGGTGAATGAACCGGCACCCCTCCACTCCCGAACAATAGTGCCAGCCACTGCTGACAGCAGGATCCTCCACTCCCCCCGAGCAGCCTCCCCACCCGATCCTAAGTTAGGATAGGGTGGGGAGGCGGTGGGGGGAGCGAAGGATCCTGCTGTCAGGCGGTAGGGAAGCTGTCAGCATTGTTTAAAAGCCGGCGGCTTTTTACCACTGGCTTTTAAACAATGAAATGGGGAATTGCAGGTTTTTCCTCTGCTGCAAGACTTCTTTATAGGGTCCAGCAGCAGAGGAATTGCATTTCCCTTAATTCACATTGGACTCATTACAGAGAAACGAGTAGAGCGAGTACCGTACTATTCGCCCTGTAACGAATAGTAACGAGTAGACTCGCTCATCCCTAATTGCGCTATAAGACCATTGAAAGTAAAAATTTCCGAACATCTTACTGCAGCAAATCTTCATTCAAAAGCCATTAGGACGGGACTGTCTATTTTTTCCAGGCATTTCAGAGACATACATGCTGGCAACATGGCTTCTCTGAAAATAATGGGCATAGAAAGAGTATTACGACCTCATCGTAATGGAGACTGGGAAAAAAAGTTACATGATAGGGAAAAAATATGGATTTTACAGATGGATGCTCACATACCTAATGGTCTAAATTTTAGGAGCGATATTTTGTATTTTTATTAAATTGAAATAATGCTATTAAATACATGAAATTAAAATAATTATAATAATGAAAGATGTAGTGTAAAGGTCCTTTTGGACTACATTTTATGTATTTATGGTATATATTAATTATTTATAATATGTCTGATTTCTTTTCTTTACCGCCAGAACAGGCAAGAAAGAGGTTAATGTTTTTGAATATAATTAGTTGTATTACTCACAGATGTTCTTGTCTTGTACGTATGTGTGTTTTTTCTTATATATAGTTGTACTTCACTATGTGTTTTCATGCTAACAACTAAGGAGCATACCTCCAAAACGCGTCTAGCGTTCCTGCGGGAAATCTGTGAAGTTTTCTATTCCAATGAAATAAAGAAATTTACTGCAAGATTTGGCATCGGATCCTTTACTTTATTTAAGTATAAAGTGCCTGTCAAATATATGTATACATTGGTACTAATAGAGTTTGTGATCTGGCATTCATCTGTGCAATTTAGGATGTTTAGATTATTGCCCCTTACTTGATGTTGTTAATATTAATTGCTGTTGGGTGGATACTATTCAGCCTGGAATGTCACCACCTGGAATCACTTCATGGAATTGATCAGACTGAAGAAATGCAAACTGTCTGATAAAAGAGGTAAAATGGTATTGATATGTATTTATTTTTTGTACCCAATTACATTTTAACACACTTTTAGCAATGGTGGCTCAGGATGTTAAACATTTCAACTACTGTCGATAATTTCTTTATAGTATATTGTATAATGTGAGCAGTGAAGCATAAGTACAGTTTGTCACTTACTAAGTACAGGTGTCAATGCAGTCCAATGATGCGGTGAACGCTGCTTGATCCCGCTGGCTTTCCTCACCATAGCGGCATGTACGGCACCTCCGGGTATCGACCGTGGTACAGGTCATGTGACCGGCCACGTCACTTTTTTAATTTCTTTTTTATCTTGATTGTTTGGTAAACATATATGCAACTGTAAATCCCTTTTTTCTTACAAATATATTTATATATATATATATATTCTATACATATGTTAGTGTGTGAATATTCCACTTTTATAACGGTAACGTGTACCTTTTATATTTGAGATTTTTTGCATTAAAATGAATTTTATCTAAGAATCTGATTGAATTATTGTATGATGACCATTACCAGTTGCGCTGAGTCCAACAGAGATATAATGTTAATAACGTATTGTGCCGTCTGGCAATTTAAGTTTACTGTGTTTTTATTTGTTAGGAGCATTAGAGGGGTTATCCCAAGTTTGTGAATTCTCACACTGCGCACACTGCACGTTGTCAGGATTCTCTTGTGTTTGGGTGAGAGTGGGAGGTCACATAACTGTAAGTATTCGATTTACATCCATGCAGTCACTGAACATAGAATTAGGTAGAGAGGCTCATCGGCACGTGACTATATGGACAGAGACACACTTATGTGAGGCGTCCCCAGGGCGATGGGGTACTTGGGACCGGGCCTAGCTGCTGCTGTCTCTGGGGAGGTCACAGGGGTTGTGACCCGGTTCCGTGCCCTGGTTTTCAGTTGAAAAAGGGGTTATATACAGGGGAGTTTTCACAATGCCAGCCATGGTGTGTGGCTAGGAATGGCCACTGCTGCTGCAGAACCTCTCGGGTGATGGACAGGCAGCTGGGATGGAACAGTTCTCCATGGGTAAAGCCAATCCCCGGGGCGGTGTAAATAGTCTATGTGTGGGAGGCAGAACGACGGGCACAAGGACTAGGCAGACTCCCTGTTTTTGTAGTTTCTCAGTCCTTTACTGGAGCAGATGTTATATGGAGTTGTCCACAGGTCTATTGAGAGCAACTCGGGGTTTCTTCCCATCTAATTGAAAAAGGCAAGCCAGCCGAAACGTCTTATTTTTTTGACTGATGATTCAATTAAAAAAAAAACACTTTTTCTGAATGAAAGAAGTCTCCTTTTTCATATACCGTGTGCCAAGGTTATCTATATATATTCTTCAGAATGCAAGGAAGACGGCACTCACCAGGTCAGCGGGTAATGGGATCTTTATTTCGGGAACATACAAAGCGCAGGGAGGGGGCACCGAGGTGACAACGGTCCGTTTCGGGCAAAGGCCCTTCTACCGGTGACCGGTAGAAGGGCCTTTGCCCGAAACGGACCCATTGTCACCTCGGTGCCCCCTCCCTGCAATTTGTATGTTCCCGAAATAAAGATCCCGTTACCCGCTGACCTGGTGAGTGCCGTCTTCCTTGCATTCTGATGATGTATTGTTTCACTATACTGGCACCACCGGTCTCACTAGTGCCTCCCGCCTCACAAGTATCCTCCAATGCCTGAGAAGGATTGATGGTCGTAGTGGTGCCCCTTTTCGTTCCTGTTAGACTTGTTATCTATATATACTGAACTTTCCTTGCCTTTGAGCACCGGGTTCTCAGTGAGCCACGTTACTCTACTTATTTTCCTCTGGGGTGAGCACGGAGTTGCTCAGCCTCCCAGGTACAGTATGTTCCTTCTCCTTTCCTCAGATCCTAACCTTAGGCCTGGAACTTAGCTAGCAACTCTGGGATGACCTTACCATGGCTCTTTTACACCCAGGTCCTCTTCACAGTCCTCCTAGGAACTGAACTAACTAGCTCCTTCTTAGACCAGAATTTATAGGGACGCTCACCCTGAACCTGGTCTTCCCATTCTGGCCTGGAGGTGTAGGTGTTGTGTGTGTGTTACCTGATGAGAAGACCCTTTTGTTGCTCTCTCGTGACACCACCACCCGAGGCAGTGATGACACTGTGGCACTTTGACCCAGGGGTGCCACATTTGCAAGCTGTATGTGAGCCTCTTGCTTGGGTCACCGGCCTGGCTCTCTTAATGGGAGTGCGTTGCTGATTGTGTATCTACGGAGCTCCACACCCCCATTCAGAGAGGCGGGGGCCAGGTGACTCATGCGAGATACTAACATGCAGCAAGCATAGTGTTTCCACCCTGTGAAAATCACATCTGAATAATTGGCCATATGATGACTACTCAGACCACTTTGGGAAGGGGAAGGCAGGAGCCAAACTGAATTCTTGCCCTGGGTGTCATAAAACCTAGATACACCTCTGGGAGAGAGGACTCTGCCCTTGAGGGCTCACAATCTAGAAGGGATGGGTGAGGATACTGTGCATGACCAGAGAAGACCCAGCCTGCGAAGGATTGAAGTCTACAAGGGATGGGTGAAGATACGGTGGATGAGCAGAGAGGACCCTGCCTGCGAGAACTCACATTCTACAAGGGATGGGTGAGGATATGGTGGATGAGCAGAGAGGACCCTGCCTGTGAGGACTCACATTCTACAAGGAATGGGTGGGGATACAGTAGGTGAGGGGGGAGGACTCTGACCATGAGGGCACACAGTCTACAACGGAAGGGTGAGAATACAGTGGGTGAGGAGAGACAAACCTGCCCAGGGGCCTCACAGTCTACAAGGGATGGGTGAGGATACAGTAGGAGAGGAAAGACGACCCTCTCCGCGAGGGCTCAGTCTACAAGGTATGGGCTAGGATACAGTAGGTGAGTAGAGATGACCCTGCCCACGAGAGCTCACAGTCTACAAGTGATGGGTATAGATACAGTAGGTGAGGAGAGAGGCCCCTGCCTGTGAGGGATCATAGTCTTCAAGAGATGGGTGAGGATACAGTAGGTGAGGAGAGAAGACCCTGCCTGTGAGGGCTCACTGTCTACAAGAGATGGGTGAGGATACAGTAGGTGAGGAGACAGGACCCTGCCTGTGATGGCTCACAGTATACAAGGGATGGGTGAGGATACAGTAGGTGAGAAAACCCTGCCTGTGAGGGCTCACTGTCTACAAGGGATGGGTGAGGATACAGTAGGTGAGGAGACAGGACCCTGCCTGTGATGGCTCACAGTATACAAGGGATGGGTGAGGATACAGTAGGTGAGTAGAGATGACCCTGCCCACAAGGGCTCACACTCTACAAGTGATGGGTATAGATACAGTAGGTGAGGAGAGAGGCCCCTGCCTGTGAGGGCTCATAGTCTACATGGGATGGGTGAGGATACAGTAGGTGAGGAGAGGACCCTGCCTGTGGGCGCTCACACTTTACAAAGGATGGGTGAGGATACAGTAGGTGAGGAGAGAGGATCCTGCCCACGAGGGCTCACAGTCTACAAGGGATGGGTGAGGATACAGTAGGTGAGGAGAGAGGATCCTGCCCACGAGGGCTCAGTGTCTACAAGGAATGGGTGAGGATACAGTAGGTGAGGAGAGAGGATCCTGCCCACGAGGGCTCACACTCTACAAAGGATGGGTGAGTATACAGTAAGTGAGGAGACAGGACCCTGCCCAGGAGGGCTCAGTGTCTACAAGGGATGGGTGAGGATACAGTAAGTGAGGAGACAGGACCCTGCCCAGGAGGGCTTACAGTATACAAGGGATGGGTGAGGATACAGTAAGTGAGGAGAGAGGATCCTGCCTGTGATGGCTCACAGTCTACAAGGGATGGGTGAGGAGATGACCCTGTCCAGGAGGGCTTACAGTCTACAAGGGATGGGTGAGGAGATGACCCTGCCCAGGAGGGCTTACAGTCTACAAGGGATGGGTGAGGAGATGACCCTGCCCAGGAGGGCTCACAGTATACAAGGGATGGGTGAGGAGATGACCCTGCCCAGGAGGGCTTACAGTCTACAAGGGATGGGTGAGGAGATGACCCTGCCCAGGAGGGCTCACAGTATACAAGGGATGGGTGAGGAGATGACCCTTCCCAGGAGGGCTTACAGTCTACAAGGGATGGGTGAGGAGATGACCCTGCCCAGGAGGGCTTACAGTCTACAAGGGATGGGTGAGGAGATGACCCTGCCCAGGAGGGCTCACAGTATACAAGGGATGGGTGAGGAGATGACCCTGCCCAGGAGGGCTTACAGTCTACAAGGGATGGGTGAGGAGATGACCCTGCCCAGGAGGGCTCACAGTATACAAGGGATGGGTGAGGAGATGACCCTTCCCAGGAGGGCTTACAGTCTACAAGGGATGGGTGAGGAGATGACCCTGCCCAGGAGGGCTTACAGTCTACAAGGGATGGGTGAGGAGATGACCCTGCCCAGGAGGGCTCACAGTATACAAGGGATGGGTGAGGAGATGACCCTGCCCAGGAGGGCTTACAGTCTACAAGGGATAGGTGAGGAGATGACCCTGCCCAGGAGGGCTCACAGTATACAAGGGATGGGTGAGGAGATGACCCTGTCCAGGAGGGCTTACAGTCTACAAGGGATGGGTGAGGAGATGACCCTGCCCAGGAGGGTTCACAGTATACAAGGGATGGGTGAGGAGATGACCCTGCCCAGGAGGGTTCACAGTATACAAGGGATGGGTGAGGATACAGTAGGTGAGGAGAGGACCCTGCCTGTGATGGCTCACAGTCTACAAGGGATGGGTGAGGAGATGACCCTGTCCAGGAGGGCTTACAGTCTACAAGGGATGGGTGAGGAGATGACCCTGCCCAGGAGGGCTCACAGTATACAAGGGAGGTGAGGATACAGTAGGTGAGGAGATGACCCTGCCCAGGAGGGTTCACAGTATACAAGGGATGGGTGAGGATACAGTAGGTGAGGAGAGGGCTCACAGTCACACACTCCCTCTTGCACACTGGCCGGAGGAGTCACACACTCACACAGGAGCTGCTCCATGTGCTGGGAGCGGGGCGGGGGCCGCAGTGAGTCCTTTACATATCGGAGTCCACACAGAGCGGAGCGCACCGCAGCGCTCACAACCACATTGTCATACAGTCCTGTTCTACAATGCTTTTATATACAGCCAATAGGCGGCAGGAGTGGGCGTGGACTTGGCGGGAGGGCGGGGACTCCCTCCTTTCTCATTCTGCTGCCTCGGGGCTCCAGCAGTGCCGGGTAGAGGCAGCGGAATGACTGGATGTGTGTGCACAGTGTGTGCGGTCACCTGGCTAGTGCTCCCCGCCCCGGGGCTGGGGGAGTGAGCGGCCCTGCCTCCACACTCACCACAAGCAGGGATTCCCACACAGCGGGCTCCCCCCTCCCGCACTTCCCTCGCTCCTCCCCTCCGATAAACTCTGACAAACAGCCCGGGAAGTGGCAGCAGAGTCCGGACGGAGCGGAGCACGCTGCTGTGGGGAGCACGCTGCTGGCCGGGCTGCCCTGGGACTGAGCGGGGCTGCTGCTGGCCGGGCTGCCCTAGGACTGAGCGGGGCTGCAGCTGGCAGGGCTGAGCTCCTCCTGCTGCTCTCACCTGAGCCGTGCTCACTCTGCCCGTCATGCCGGTCGGCAGTCTGCTGCCGTTCAGTGTGTCCCCGCTGGGGTCGGGGAGCGGAGCTGGGGGCGGGTCGGGCGGATTGGCCCCTGGAGGCGGGGTGTCCGGGCTGGGCTGGCTGGGCCCCGCGGGGAGGAAGCTGTCCGGGTTTCGGCTGACTGAGAAGTTCGTGCTCCTGCTGGTGTTCAGCGGCTTCATCACCTTGTGTTTCGGGGCCATCTTCTTCCTTCCAGACTCCCCCAAGCTCCTGAGTAATGTGTTCTTCCAGCAGCCTCCTCCGCAGCGCACCCCACTGGGGCCCGGAGCACAGGATGAGGAGGACGGGGGGCGCCTCGCCCGGATCCGGGAGGAACATGAGAGGGCGCTGCGGGAAGCCAAGGACACGCTGAACCGGCCGCCAGAGCAGATCAAGGGGGACATCCAGAGCGACAAGGACAGGCTGCGGGCACAGGGCAGGGGCACTGCGGCCAGGATCACCCCACGGCCCTTCAAGGAGCCCATAGGAGTGGTGGGCAAGGAGCCTGCAGACCCCGACACCCAGGAGAAGAGGGACAAGATCAAGGAGGTGAGAGAGAGGGGGCAGTGCCAGCAGGTGGGCGAGCCCAGGGTGCTGCTGAGTCCTACAAGGGGCACATGGCACAGTGCCAGCTTATGCTATGGACATGGCTAGCTGGCATCTGTCAGGAGGCTGCTGTGGGGTCTGCCATCAGCTGGGCTATTAGTACTGCAGCCTCACCTATACAGTGGGTATGATACACTACCTCTTCCCATATAGGACCCCGGAGATGGCACCTGGGCAGAGATGCCACTTGTGTTATCAGTCTTCAGAGCTGATCATATGGTGATAACTACTTGTGTTCCTTGAAGAGCTGCTGTGGGGTCTGTGCCATCAGCTGGTTATTAGTACTGCAGCCTCAGTTATACATGCCATGGTCAGTGCCCTCACATTGGGTATGATACCTCACTATAGGACCTCGGAGATGGCACCTGGGCAGAGATAGTCCTCATGTTATCAGTCAGCAGCACTGATCATATGGTGATGTCTACTGAGGAGGTGAAGGGTTCCTTCAAGAGCTGCTGCTGTTTCCACTTTGTTCTCTTGATTATTTTTTTACACGTTAATAACAAGGTGAGCAGACATCAGAGCCGGCAGTCAATGTCACTGTTGTATTACCTGGCTACTAACCCCCCCCCCCCTCCCAATCTGGTGTGTACTGGCCAAGATGTAATTGTCCGTCCCCGGTCCCATTGACCGCAGTGATATAATAAATGATCCATAGTATATATAATTTGGCAGCTCTTCTCCGTGGCATTGTTCTCCAGGCAGAGTCTGGGCTAGCTTCAATGCCAAGTTGTCAGACTGAGTCGAGGCTTTGGGAGCTCCTTTGAACTGTGTCTTTTTTATACTGTTTTCTTCTCTTGAGCCCCTTGGAGCTGTGTCTTTTACTGTTGTCTTCTCTTGAGCCCCTTGGAGCTGTGTCTTTTACTGTTGTCGTCTCTTGAGCCCCTTGGAGCTGTGTCTTACTGTGGTCTCTTGAGCCCCTTGGAGCTGTGTCTTACTGTGGTCTCTTGAGCCCCTCGGAGCTATGTCTTTTACTGTTGTCTTCTCTTGAGCCCCTTGGAGCTGTGTCTTTTACTGTTGTCTTCTCTTGAGCCCCTTGGAGCTGTGTCTTACTGTGGTCTCTTGAGCCCCTTGGAGCTGTGTCTTACTGTGGTCTCTTGAGCCCCTTGGAGCTGTGTCTTACTGTGGTCTCTTGAGCCCCTTGGAGCTGTGTCTTACTGTGGTCTCTTGAGCCCCTCGGAGCTATGTCTTTTACTGTTTTCTTCTCTTGAGCCCTTTGGAGCTGTGTCTTTTACTGTTGTCTTCTCTTGAGCCCTTTGGAGCTGTGTCTTTTACTGTTGTCTTCTCTTGAGCCCCTTGGAGCTGTGTCTTTTACTGTTTTCTTCTCTTGAGCCCTTTGGAGCTGTGTCTTTTACTGTTGTCGTCTCTTGAGCCCTTTGGAGCTGTGTCTTTTACTGTTGTCGTCTCTTGAGCCCCTTGGAGCTGTGTCTTTTACTGTTTTCTTCTCTTGAGCCCTTTGGAGCTGTGTCTTTTACTGTTTTCTTCTCTTGAGCCCTTTGGAGCTGTGTCTTTTACTGTTGTCTTCTCTTGAGCCCTTTGGAGCTGTGTCTTTTACTGTTGTCTTCTCTTGAGCCCTTTGGAGCTGTGTCTTTTACTGTTGTCTTCTCTTGAGCCCTTTGGAGCTGTGTCTTTTACTGTTGTCTTCTCTTGAGCCCTTTGGAGCTGTGTCTTTTACTGTTGTCTTCTCTTGAGCCCTTTGGAGCTGTGTCTTTTACTGTTGTCTTCTCTTGAGCCCTTTGGAGCTGTGTCTTTTACTGTTGTCTTCTCTTGAGCCCTTTGGAGCTGTGTCTTTTACTGTTGTCTTCTCTTGAGCCCCTTGGAGCTGTGTCTTTTACTGTTGTCGTCTCTTGAGCCCCTTGGAGCTGTGTCTTACTGTGGTCTCTTGAGCCCCTTGGAGCTGTGTCTTACTGTGGTCTCTTGAGCCCCTTGGAGCTGTGTCTTACTGTGGTCTCTTGAGCCCCTTGGAGCTGTGTCTTACTGTGGTCTCTTGAGCCCCTTGGAGCTGTGTCTTACTGTGGTCTCTTGAGCCCCTCGGAGCTATGTCTTTTACTGTTGTCTTCTCTTGAGCCCCTTGGAGCTGTGTCTTTTACTGTTGTCTTCTCTTGAGCCCCTTGGAGCTGTGTCTTTTACTGTTGTCTTCTCTTGAGCCCCTTGGAGCTGTGTCTTACTGTGGTCTCTTGAGCCCCTTGGAGCTGTGTCTTACTGTGGTCTCTTGAGCCCCTTGGAGCTGTGTCTTACTGTGGTCTCTTGAGCCCCTCGGAGCTGTGTCTTACTGTGGTCTCTTGAGCCCCTCGGAGCTATGTCTTTTACTGTTTTCTTCTCTTGAGCCCTTTGGAGCTGTGTCTTTTACTGTTGTCTTCTCTTGAGCCCCTTGGAGCTGTGTCTTTTACTGTTTTCTTCTCTTGAGCCCTTTGGAGCTGTGTCTTTTACTGTTGTCGTCTCTTGAGCCCTTTGGAGCTGTGTCTTTTACTGTTGTCGTCTCTTGAGCCCTTTGAAGCTGTGTCTTTTACTGTTGTCTTCTCTAGAGCCCCTTGGAGCTGTGTCTTTTACTGTTGTCTTCTCTTGAGCCCCTTGGAGCTGTGTCTTTTACTGTTTTCTTCTCTTGAGCCCCTTGGAGCTGTGTCTTTTACTGTTTTCTTCTCTTGAGCCCTTTGGAGCTGTGTCTTTTACTGTTTTCTTCTCTTGAGCCCTTTGGAGCTGTGTCTTTTACTGTTGTCTTCTCTTGAGCCCTTTGGAGCTGTGTCTTTTACTGTTGTCTTCTCTTGAGCCCTTTGGAGCTGGTTCTTTTACTGTTGTCTTCTCTTGAGCCCTTTGGAGCTGTGTCTTTTACTGTTGTCTTCTCTTGAGCCCTTTGGAGCTGTGTCTTTTACTGTTGTCTTCTCTTGAGCCCTTTGGAGCTGTGTCTTTTACTGTTGTCTTCTCTAGAGCCCCTTGGAGCTGTGTCTTTTACTGTTGTCTTCTCTTGAGCCCTTTGGAGCTGTGTCTTTTACTGTTGTCTTCTCTAGAGCCCCTTGGAGCTGTGTCTTTTGCTGTTGTCTTCTCTTCAGCCCTTTGGAGCTGTGTCTTTTACTGTTGTCTTCTCTAGAGCCCCTTGGAGCTGTGTCTTTTACTGTTGTCGTCTCTTGAGCCCCTTGGAGCTGTGTCTTTTACTGTTGTCGTCTCTTGAGCCCCTTGGAGCTGTGTCTTACTGTGGTCTCTTGAGCCCCCTGCAGCATTGTCTTTTACTGTTGTCTTCTCTTAGTTTTCAGTAGCTGCTTTGTATTACTTCTGTTGCTATTTTGTAACTTTAATGAAATAGAAGTCAGTCCGCTGGACAGGAGACTGTTCCATTTGCTGCGGTGTCGGACGTCCCATAGAAGAGCCAATATAAAGTATAATAGATACATTAGAGCTTGTACTTTACACATTCATACGAGGCTTCAGACAGCGGATTCTTACTCTTGATTTATGTCTTCCCATTATAAACCACCTCAGATTTACTTGCTGCCATTGATTTAGGGTCTATTACTAGGTAAAAGTGAGAATACTGTTTTTTTTTTTTTTCCCCTCAAGAAATCTACCACTCATCGTTCTTTCGCCTTAAGAACCTTTTGTGTAATTTATTGCCTTCTTTTCAGAGGGGGAAGAAAAGTTTAGATTAAAGTCGTAAAAAGGGATGTAATGTTTTGTCTTGGATCGCTGATGGGGAGGACGGATTAAGACGAGTCCCAAGTTAAATGGTTTTTCTGATTTCCTCTCACCAAAAAAAAAAAAAAAAAAATCTGACTGAGCTAAATATAGGTAATGACATTAGAATGTAATATCCTAATCTTTAATAATATTCAAGCAATGCCAGCACACCCAATAATGGTCCCCCAACTGGTCAAATGTCATTGCACAGGTGAGGGTGGCTACCATGGCTAGTGATTGGCTGCTACAGCGAAGTGTCCAGTATGAGATGTTATTGCTCTGGTCAGGGTTCGGCATTGTATAAAGGTGTAAAAACAACAAAACAGGACTAAAGTGCTGTGCAAATTAATTGGGACAAAGCATTTTTGTAAGTAAAATCGTAAGTCGGTTACCAGTCAGTGATTCAAACCAGTTTTAACTGGTTTGAACAGTGTGTGAGTGTACAACCTTGAGTAACAAAATGTGGTTTGACTGGTTTTAGTCAGAAAATAACAGCTAGGTGCCCCCTCAGCTTCAGTTGAGAGCTTGTTTCTGTGAGGAGTGGTGTAGTGTACTTTTTCTCTCAGCATGATTCGTGCCTGTAAAAATGGATATACAGAGGTCTAGAATTATTACTCTTAATGAACATACAAGTCTGACCGTAAGAGAAATATCTTCCACCGTTGGTATTGGAAAATCTACCCTTTCAAGAATAATTTGCACACAATGAAACTGGATTGTTTTCTCCAAAACGAAAAGGGAAATGGGGAAGAAAAAGGAAAACGACACAAAGAACTGATAAAACACTCATCAGAAATAGTAAAACTAAGCAAGAAAACAAGTAAAGACTTGCCATGTCCCAATTAATTTGCACAGCACTGTATACAAGCCTGAGTGATTGGTAGACCTCTATACAAATCAGTTTGGGAGGGATGTCATTCTTTTCCTCAGTCAGCAACAACTGATCTGACAGGCGCAGCTTTTGTAGTTTTGTTTCTCCCTCATCAGATTGTCAGGAAGTTATTACTTTTATGGTAAGTAAATAGGTTTTTTTTGCACCTGATTATGTGTAGGTCACTGATCTCTTTTAGAGCACAGAAATTGAGAAAACTAGATATTATAGGCATTCTTCTAGCCTGTGCCTGACAGGTACATTGAACCTAAACTTGTTACTGAAGGCATTGTTTCTGATGGCGTTTAAAGAGTACCTGTCACCCCTCTGGTGCTATGCTAACTGAATGCAGTACTGAATGTAGCGTGTCAGCTGCATTCAGGGAAGGGGTCCCCCATGTCTCTAGACCCCTTGTAAGATGTAAAAAAGACTTTATAAAGTTTATGGATAATGAGTCCAGAGGGATTTACTCAGTAATGAGTCATCATTGTTGTATGGTGTCCTCCCTGCCTCCAGCCCTCTCTTGTTCAGCCTCCTGTATGTGTCATCGGTGTTGCTGGTGTCCTCCCTGAATCCAACCCTCGCAGGTCCACCCTCTTTTATGTGTCTCCTCTCCACAGAGCAAGCAATGGGCAGTAGCGGTCCCAGCAGCTTGAAACGCCTCCCCCGGGGACGTCAGCGCCGGAGCCCACCCTGCTGAACGTACATAATCTGGAGCAGGGCAGGCTCTGGAGTGATGTCCCCGGCAGGAGGCGTTTCAGCTGCTGGGACCGCCCATTGCTTGCTCTGTTGAGAGGAGATGCATAAAGGAGGCTGAACAAGAGAGGGCTGGAGGCGGGGAGGACATTCTACAACAGCGATGACTCATTACTGAGTAAGTCCCTCTGGACTCCTTATTCATAAACTTAATAAAGTCTTTTTTACAACTTACAGAGGGGCTAGAAATATGGGGGACCCCTTCCCTGAATGAGTGGCGCCCCACTGGTCAGTGTGCCACTTAAGGGGTACTACACCCAGATTAGTGTGTATGGTATCCCGGTCACCAGAGGATGGTAATGTTAAACCTGAGGCCCTCATCCCCGCATTCATACACTTAGAGCTAGGGGACCAATTGGTGAAACCTGTTACCATGGTAACCGGTCCCGGTTGGAGGAGCTAAGAGTAGTGAAAAGAGCTGGAAGAACAGACAGTCGGAGTGGAGTGAAGAACAGTGAGGGAAGTAGAGGAAGGAGGACCTTGGCTCGCCTTGGAGGGTGCCTGCAAAGGCAGGCAACCCACACAGAAGGGGGATCCCTGGCTTGTGCAAGCCCCGTGCTGGACTGTACCGATAGCCAGTCCGGGAAGGAACCCAGTCAAAAGTGGAGAACCGGCTCAGAGTGGGGTGCAGGAAAGTTCAGTTCTGGGCCACAAACCGGAGGGTCGCAGGCCTTCATATAGCCACAATACAGTCCAACGGATGTCCCCACCAGGATCTCTGAAAGGGTTTGAGCCCCTTAGAGAGAAGGGTAAACTCTTAACAGACCTGTGGGCCTGGTAGTAAGAGGGTCCATGTAGGGCAGCGCACGATAGTAAGGGGGTGCAGTGAGAGAGAAAGACAGAGGAAGAAACCTGAAGGAACATCATTGGGGGCCTCTGAGAGACTTTGTATCATTTGGTAGCTACCCGTGACTGTGTACCATGTGAACAGCTTGAAAATAACCAGTAAATACCCGTGCAGAGTAAGAAGGTCTCCTGTGTTTTATTTGTACCACGACAACAGTTACCACACTGTCCTGGGAACTCTGCTCCACCTGCGGGGAGCAACCTCATCCGGCTGCCTACCCATTGTCGCCAGAGGTCTGCTGGCTACGCTGGTGCCATCACCAGACACCGCATGTGGCGTGACGAATTACTGTTTTATTTTGCAACCCCTTTTTAAGCGACCACCAGGGCCACAGGCCCGGGCACCGGCCACCAGTGACAGCACTGTTAATCAATGCCTGGGATCCGAGTACCCCCTGCCCTGTGGTGGGTCAAATCAGCAGACACGCTACATTCAGTGCTGCATTCAGTTAGCATAGCACCAGGGGGGTGACAGGACCTCTTTAAGTGCGCATAGAAAGGAAGCGATAGTGCCATTTACCAGCAGTCTTCAGGGTGAACCCCCTGGGGGCCCACTGGTCATGGGGAAATAAAATCACCATCTTTATCAGTATGGTCCTTTAGCTATAATCATCAGATGTGGAAGATGCACCATGTGGTTCATAATGAATTGTAGCAAATCCACGGCAAGTACATATAAAATTACTTGGGGGCCCAATTCTTCATTTAAAAAAACAAACAAAAAAAAAAATTTCTTCTTTTTGTCTTTTGGCATTTGTTGACATTATTATTTATTATTATTATTATAATTTTTTTTTTTTTTTAACTAAAAAAAAATTGTGTGAGTTTTATAAAGTTTGCCCTAAGTCCAAACAAAAGCTATGATTTTGTTTCTTAACCTTTTTTAATGACATCTAGCAATATAGCATAGAAATTGTGCCAAAACCACTGCCATATATAAGCTCACTCCAGGGCGGACCATTTGTGAGGTTTTAAAAAGATGAAAATATCTGAAAATACTAAACATCATCCACAGTGGTGGACACTTTATAGAATATGGAACTGATGCATTAGAAGGGCGGTCTGAAGGCAAAAGTAAATTTTAATTTAAAATTACATCTGCTTGATGCTGTAATCTAAGCTACTTTCTAGTATACTTGTAGTAAAAATTCCCCACAGTTCTCTGATTACACTAACTGCTATTTTTTTTCTATTTCCAGTCTGAGTACTATTTGTTTGAGAATCCCAGTGCATGCTAGGATACTCAGTGTCGTCAGGTGACAGTGACCGCAGCCTATGCCCCCTAAGTGTCATCATGACACTCATTTCAGGAGCTGCTCTGTCTCTACCCTCCTGCCCTGCCTCTGCCCACAGTGACAGCATCTACTTTGCTGTCAGCTCACACCAGTAATAATCTGCCGGCAACAGAGGGATGTCCATACCAGGCAGGAGACCGTGACGTCACCAGCAGGGCACCAGAAAATGCTCTGTGTATTTTATTTTAGAAGTTACTTGCATTTTGTTTGCTGCTGTTCACATTTGTGTGTTTGGATGTGCTGGTCTGTTCTTCTCTTTATTTCATACTGTAGGTTATTCCTATCTGAATGAGCACTCCTCCCATCAGTCTGAAGCGGTTTTCTGTTTACATTGGTTCCTACCTGCTCATGAAATTGTAGCCATTTAGCCCTGGTATTGGCATATTGGGTTATGGTCCCAACAAAGATGTGCCTTCTCACCAGCTGATGGGCTCTCATGAATTGGCCAATTTATGCGCTCTCTCATTTTTAAAACGTCTTTTCATTAGCAGTAATGCAGTTCAATGTATATCCTATATTCAATGTTTGCATACTTTAGGGTTTCACAGCGTAGTTATAAACCTTACTCCAGTCTCAAACTGTAGTAAGATTTGTGGTGCTCTGTATGCCACTCTTCAGAGAGGTGTGCATCTCTTAATGAATTAGGAGTGTCTGATTCCAGCACGCCCCCTTATTAGTGTGAAATACACCAGTCCTGATAAGTCGTAGCATATATGTCTATTTCTAGTACACATTCGATTGCAGAAATATGCTCTAAAATGAGAATTGTTCAGGAGACTACTCCTATAGAGCAGGATACCATTAATAAAAGGGTGTGTTCCATTTGCATGCATCTGGCAGTGTTGACTGAGCTTCATTGTTGTTGTCTGAATACTAGATCTTCCATTGTTTTCGGCTTCAATGCATAATTCTGCTTCATTATTATGTTCTGTATGTTTTTACTTCACCTACGAGAATGGCTGACATAGGATTCAGTAAAATCTTCTTGTGGAATCCACAGGGGATTAGCCCTAGTAGGCTTTCTCCTTCAGTGCAGATATCCAAGTGCATGTCGGATTTACTAGAGTTGAATTCTAAAATTGTGAACATATCCTATGATGACTATATAGAGTGGGAGAGGGATTACAGCTCACCGATGTTGATACTCCAGGATCCTAGGAGTGGTTCTGCCAGGATCAGCCCTGGTTCCAGGCTGTTGATTCAATACAGGTGTATTGTTCTTAGCACTTGCTGGCCTGTTTATGGAAGTCTTTAAAATAAAGAAATATCGCTATGTGAAAAGGATTTCGTTTTGCTGAATTTCTTACACCTGTATCCTATGATGACTATGCCGATGTAAACCACCCTGGCACAGGCCAAAAAGACCCCCTTTGCCCCTGTGTGGTAAAGGGAACCTATAGATATTAGGGCTTTCCTGCGATTGTGCTGATGTGAACGCGGCTCATTTGGGTTTCCAGCTGTCAGGCAGCGGCGTTGAGTAGGGGGTGGGTTGGACCACTCTTGTAGATGTCTTGTCATTCCTTCCTGTAGAACAGTTCTCTGGATGTTTTCATTAGCTATAAGCAGCTACTTACATTGTGCGAGCTTCACTGACCTTTCACATCCTACAGATAGAGATGTCATGAGGAATACTGCTCCAGGAATGTGATAAAACTTCACTCATTGACTCCACAGTAATTCCCATAGACTTGCTGCCTGCTCTTCACTTCTTTTTTCTATAGAAGTGACGGCTTATCTAACTGTAATGTCCCTCCTCCCTCCATTTCACTCTTCTTATGTTTTAAAGTTGGGTTAATTGGAAATACTGCTTTCATGTAAAGCTAAACCCTGAGACTCCTGCATTTTGTTGTCTGAAAGATGCCTAATTGCTAGAACGATGGCTACATGCAATAAACTACTGATATTCATATGTTTTTCTAGGTAAACAGGGTTTGTAGCTTAGGTTGTCTGTTTGTCCAGTAGGACTCTGACCCCCTGACTGTAATGAAGAAACCCCCATTGCAGTCAATATTTGAATTCACTTTAATGGTTCAATTTGTTGTGCCAGTAAAATGCAAGGTGTTCAGACCTCAATGTGTCATCATATGCTGTGCCCAATGATGTCCTGATCTAACAGATTGTCCCCTTTTGGGAATCCTTCTGTGTTCCAGAACAGTCAGCTACTGTGTACTCTTTATAGTTGGACCTAGGCAACAGTAAATCCACATGCGCATGTTGAGTATTTGCATTTTCTACCTATTTGTAAGCCAAACCAGGAGTGACTCAAATCAGAGGAAAAGTGTAACAAGGACATGTGCACCACTTGCGCGTTTTTTACCCACTCCAAGTTTTGACTACAAATACTGAGTAAAAATCTCACCAAATACTCAATACAAACAAATGTAAATATTAGAAAAAGATGACACAAAATGCAGTTTATAAATGAAGGTCTCTATTAAAGGAAAAAGAAATCCAAACCTACAGGTCCCTGTGTGAAAATGTAATTGTCACTTAAACCTAATAACTAGCTGGGCCACCCTTAGCAGCAACAACTGCAGTCAAGTGTTCGTGATAACTGGCAAGGAGTCTTGTATCATTGTCCTGCTTCATAACCCAAGTGTGCTTCAGCTTAAGGTCACAAACAGATGGTCGGACACGTTCCTTCAGGGTTTTTCGGTAGACAGAATTTACCACAGCGAGTCTTCCGGGTCCTGAAGCAGCAAAACAGCCCCAGACCATCACACTAACTTCAGCATATTTTGCTGTTGGTATGATGTTCCTTTTCTGAAATGCTGTTACTTTTACGCCAGATGTAATAAGACATTCAGCTTCCAAAAAGTTCAACTTTTGTCTCATCAGTCCAGAGTATTTTCCCAAAAGTCTTAGATCATCAAGAGGTTTTCTGGCAAATCTGAGACAAGCCTCTGTTCTTTTTAACCAGCAGTGGTTTTCGTCTTGTAACTGCCATGCAGGCAATTTTTGCCCAGTCTTTCTTATGTTGGAGTCACGAACACTGACCTTAATTGAGACAAGTTACGCCTGTAGATCTTTGGGTGTTGTTATGGGGTCTTTTGTGACCTCTTGAATGAGTCATCACTGCACTCTTGGGGGTAATTTTGGTTGGCTGGCCACTCCTGGGAAGGTTCTCCACTGTTCCATGTTTTCGATATTTGTGGATAATTGCTCTCACTGTGGTGTGCTGGAGTGCCAAAGCTTTCGAAATTGCTTTACAATCTTTTCCAGACTGATAGATCTCAATTACTTTAGTTTCTCATTTGTGCCTGAATTTCTTTGGATCGCGGCATGTCATCTAGCTTTTGGTCTAATTTATTTTGTCACGCAGGTCCTATTTAAGTGATTTCTTGATTGAGAGCAGGTGTGGCAGTAAGGGTATGTGACCACAGGAAGGTTTTGCTGCGTTTGAGATCAAGTTTTGCCTTGGTTTTATGTAAATCTATGCTAATCTAATTCTGAGTTTTTGGTTTCCAGCAAAACCTATGTTATTAGGGAGAAGCTTTCACACACATTGGTTTTTGTTCTCTGGAGACAGTGTAAACACCACTGGATTTGATGCATTTTTGTTTTCCAGCAAAACCTAGGTGATTCTAGGATTAGCTGTCCCAACACATTGGTTTTTGTTTGGTGAAGAACGTGGAAACACCTCAGGTTTTGCTGTGTTTTATGGTGGGTTTACACGCTTCAATATCGTTGCGATATCGCAACTCAATGGCGCGGGAGCGCGCATTTAGTGCACGTTCCTCTCGCATCGGAGGTTTACACGCTACGATATCGGAATACAACGTCCGTGCGATGTCTACGCCCCCCCAACCCAGGAACGACCATTTAACATGGGAGTGAATGGGTGACGTAGAACATCGCATCGTAGTTGGGCTGTCACACAGCACAATCCGGCTCCAATCGCTATTCAATATCGGAGCATTGAATAGCACGCTCATTCAATCCCCGATATCGCATTGACATCGTTCCTGCATCGTATTGGACGTTCACACCATACAACGCAGGAACGATATCGGCTCCAACGATCGAACCACGTGACTTTTGATTGAAATCAGACTACGATATCGCAACGTGTAAACCCGCCATTAGAAAGAATGAGCATGTCAATTCTTTGCTGCACTTTTGCTAAAGTGGAAACAGCTGTGGTATTTCCATTTTCTGTAGAGAAAAAAGTGTGTGTGAAAGCTTTACCCTGATCATAAGTTTTGATGGAAACCAAAAACTCAGAATTAGATTAGCATAGATTTACATAAAACCAAGGCAAAACCTGATCTCAAATGCAGCAAAACCTTCTTGTGGGCACATACCCCAATAAGGCCTGTGTGGGGCTGGGGAAATTCCCAAAGATGTGATAAACTACAGTTAATTTATGTTTTTAAGGAGGGGGAGTAGGCAATTACTTTCTCACACAGGACCCTGTAGGTTTGGATTTTTTCCCTTGGTAAAAAAAACCCTTTATTTATAAACTGCATTCAGTGTGAACTTGTTATCTTTCTCTAATATTTACATTTCTTTGGTGATCTGAAACATATTTAAGTGTGACAAACATGCAAAAGAATAAGAAATCATGAAGGGGACAAATACTTTTTCACACCACTGTATGTCTGAGAACACAATCTGTTAAATGGCTCCTCTAGTAAAATGGAGATCACTATCTTATTCCATGTTCCCCTTTGTAGGCGTTTCAGGTTTCGTTAAGGTGTTCATAATGTCCATTACCATTGTTTCATGGTGACAACCTTTTATGTCTTCTCTTGGTTCCTGACAAGCACTTCAGTCTTTGCTCTTTTAGGCCTCTTGCTCAAGTTCAGTATTCGGTGAGTTTTTTACTTATTTGTAAACCAGCAGTGGGTGATAAATCCAGAAGTGGAGCACTTGTTCTATTATACCGTATATACTCGTGTATAAGCCGACCCGTGTATAAGCCGCCCCCCCCCAAAACCTGGGAAAACCCATTGACTCGTGTATAAGCCGAGGGTGGACTCCAGCACAGGTATACAGCCCCCAGCAGTGTGGTATACAGACCCCCCCCCCCCCCTGCCCCCAGTGGTATACAGCAGCCTCCCCAGTGGTAGTATACAGCAGCCTCCCCAGTGGTAGTATACAGCAGCCTCCCCAGTGGTAGTATACAGCAGCCTCCCCAGTGGTAGTATACAGCAGCCTCCCCAGTATATACAGCAGCCCCAGTGGTATATACAGGCTTGCCATTAGTGGTATATACAGGCCCCCCATCAGAGGTTACAGCCCCCCCCCCCCCCAGTGATATATACAGGCGCCCATAGTGATATATTCAGGCCTCCCCCCAGTGGTATATACAGGCCCCCCGCGGTATATACGGGCCCCCCCCCCCCGTTCCCCCCCTAGTGGTATACTGGCCCCCTTAGTGGTGTATACTGGCCCCCTTAGTGGTGTATACTGGAACCCCTTAGTGGTGAATACTGGTCCCCCGCGGTATATACAAGCCCCCTCCCCTGTTTCCCCCGCCCCCCCAGTGATATACAGGCCCCCGGTTGCAGCCACAGACCTGTAAGAGAATAGCTTTCATACTTACCCTCCTCGCTGTCATCGCGCGTCCTCGTCTCCTTCCCGCTTCTACCCGGCGTCATGTGCCCGCGCACAATGACGTCATTGTGGATGCGCCGGCCGCCGAGTAGAAGCGGGAAGGAGACCGGAGGAGCGTGGGTAACAGCGAGGAGGGTAAGTATGAAAGCTATTACAGGTCTATGGCTGCAACCGGGGGCCTGTGTATAGTTCGGGGGGCCTGTATATATTACGGGGAGGATCGGGGGGGCCTGTATATACTACGGGGGGGGGGGATCGGGGGGCCTGTATATACTACGGGGGGGGGGGGATCGGGGGGCCTGTATATACTACGGGGGGGGCTGTATATACTACGGGGGGGGGGATCGGGGGGCCTCTATATACTACGGGGGGAATCGGGGGGCCTCTATATGCCACTGGGGGGGTGCGGGGCCTGTATATACTACTGGGGGAGCACAATGTAATATGCACCGCTCCCCCTGCCGCTGATGGACAGGGGGATGCAGTGTATGTTGCATTGCACTAATGAGCGGCCCCATGTGACTGGGCGCTCATATTACAGCCTCCCCCTGCATCCTCCGGACACTGGCCCCCCCACACTCAGCCGTATAGTGACTCGTGTATAAGCTGAGGGGGGCACTTTTCAGCACAATTTTTGTGCTGAAAAACTCGGCTTATGCACGAGTATATACGGTACTTTTCCTCCGCTTGTTTCACTCCTGGTTTTGGCTACAAAAACTGATGTAAAATTCTGACCACATACCGTACCCAACGCGTGCACATGACCTTATAGCACCATTATCCTGACCTGCAAAATATGACCAAGCTGACCTATCATCAACTGCTCTACAGTTATAAAAACTGCATAAAAAAATATTTTTGTTTAAGTACAATGTGGAAAAATGACAGAAATCCCCCTGACTTGAACATTTGGAAGTAGCCTGCCCATAACTTCCATTGGCAAGGAATAATTAGCATTGTTTATGCAGATTGTTTCAAAGTTTACTTAATAAATAACTGGAAGGCTTGTACAAAAACTATTTACCTAGCTCCTATTCATGTGTCTGTGATTAGGTAGATACACCAAAAACCCTTAAGCAATTACTGAGAACATGTACTGCAATTTATAAACAGAGAAGGAAATGACAGCCTGAAATAAGATATTCATATTTCATGCCAAGTAGCTGCAGGAACAAAGATGTTTGGGATACCCACCTGCTCATTGCCACAAAGCCCTTTTCTATTTTTTGTGTATAAAAGTGGGCAAATGAGGTCAATTTCTGGGACCCGTAATGTAGCAGCATTTTATTTGACTCATGACTGCCTGGTTATTCCGTAAGATAGGCAGGTCACCCATTTAGAGGGCTAAGACTCCATAGACAAGCAGGAGTGGCCCAACAGTCTAATGCATGATGGGACTCTGTCAAATGCAAATGTCCCGCCCCCCCCCCCCCCCCCCCCCCGGAAATAAGGCATACCTGATTTTTGGCTCATCAGCATGCCACCGATCACAAGAACGGGGCATGCAGCTGTGGCCCATCCGGTGCCCGCCACTGCATTCAGCTGTTGTACATGTATATTTTTCAAAATTGGCCCATCAGCCGCGCTGCTCACAGCACAGGAGCTGTGTGCCGATCACCGCCCAGGAGCTCTGCGCTAATCACCGTGCAGGAACCGTGAGCCAATAACAGCCCAAGAACCGCGAGCCAATCCGAGGCCAGCTGACGTCAATGCATGGCCTCTGACTGGCTCACAGTTCCTGCGCTGTGATTGGCGCATGGATCCTAGACTGTGATTCGCTTACCACCGGAGCAGGAGAATACCACAGAGGAGTGTTAAAGAACTGGTAAGAAGTGGCTTGTGTGTGGCTATGGGTTTTGTGTGTGTGTGTGTGTACGGTATGGATTTGTGTGTGTCTTTTTTGTTTTTTTTTGCAGGTACACTACTGTATAGTACTGGGAGGCTGCAATGGGGTAGTGGGGACAATGGGAGGCTGCAATGGGGATAATGGGAGGTTGCAATATGATACTGGGGACAATGGGAGGCAGCAGTGGGGTACTGGGGATGGTGGGAGGCTGCAATGGGGTACTGGGGTGATGGGGGCTGCAGTGGGATGATGGGGGGCTGCAGTGGGATGATGGGAGCCTGCAGTGGGGTAATGGGGATAATGGGAGGTTGCAATATGATACTGGGGACAATGGAGGCTGCAATGGGGTACTGGGGATGATGGGAGGCTGCAGTGGGATGATGGGAGGCTGCAGTGGAAGGGAAAATAAGATACCCCCTGAAAATAAGACATGGCACATCTTTGGGATCAAAAATTAATATAAGACGGTGTCTTATTTTCGGGGATATATTGAGACACACTAAAAAACATTTCTAGCTGCAGTGACCAAACATCCTGTAGCTCTGTAAATCAGTCATGTAAACAGCTATTAACCTGCGTATATGAGTTTGAAATGCAGGTTAATAGTGTTCTGAAGCCGTATAGCTAATGTGCTGAGAGCTCGGCTACTGGGAGTAAATGATCTTTAGGGTATGTGCCCACAGGACGTTTTTGCTGTGTTTTTCCTGCAGTTTCTGCATGCAGAAAACCATTGGTTTTATGGTAATTTATGCTAATTTGTTCCTGCGGTTTTGATTCCCAGCAAAACCAATGTGTTTCACAGAAACGCTGTGCCCACACATTGGTTTTGCAAGTGTCAAGAACTGTCAAATACCTGCGTTTTTGGTGCGGATGGGAAAGAATTGACGTGTTAATTGTTTTCCTGCGTTTTTGCTAAAGTCAATGGAAAAATTGCAGGAAAAACGCAGCATCAAAAACGAAGGAAAAACGCACAAAACGTGCAAAAAACTCAGACAAAATCATAGCTAATCTCCTGTCAAGGACTCTAGGATCCTCAGGTTTTGCTGCGTTCAGGAATGCTTAAAAAACGTCCTGTGGGCACATACCCTTATTCCTCCTGACATCCTCGGGCTTTCATCTTCTTTAATTATAATGAGCTAATCGCAAACAAATCTAATGAATTTTGTAATCAGTTCTGCGGCACACCTACGGATATGGAAATGCACCTCAAAATGTAATCTGATGTATGAATACATAATTGCACCCATATTCAGGGGCTGGCTGGCAAACTTTGGCCTGGGGGGCAAGCACACAGCAGTGGCCCATGAGCAGTGATCTTCAGAGGCAGAGCGGCCTCACAGACCAACATGACAGTATGTCAGGCGGCACCAAAACTGCTGCATGACCACTGGTCTGGGGGAAATCTGTTCCCTGGGCCAGCCCCTGCCCACTTTTCGGTTGGCAGCATACAGTGCACACACTCATCGTGCTACCCTACAGATGCTGTGTGCATGAAGTGGTCTGGTCCATAAAATACTTAGGAGCACTGCCTTGGCTTTATTTTCTAGTCTGAGCACAGTTAGATGTTTTCTATATTCCTTAGGCGGCCGTCACACGGTTCAATATTGCGAACGATATCGCTTAAGCGATCTGCTTTTTGATCGCTTAAGCGATATCGTTTGCGCATCGCTACGTGCGATCAAGCGATTTTACAATGTAAAATCGCTTGATCGTTACATCGCAGATATGGGAGCCGGAGCTCATATCAAGCGATAAATCGCTTGTTCAATCTGCTTCATCGTGGTGTGTGACACCACGATGAACGATCTCCCAGCGGCAGAGCCTATGCTGGGAGATGGTATCTATGGTAAACGTTGGGTTACTAAGCGCCGCGCGGCGCCTAGTAACCCGATGTGTACCATAGTTACCAGCGATCTGGCTGCTCCACATCGCTGGTGAGTCTGTCTGTGTGACAGCTCACCAGCGATGTGAGCGATATTGTTAGCGATCGCGCGTGCACGTGATCGCTTACAATATCGCTCACGATATTGTAGCGTATGACGGCCGCCTTAGACGCAGATAGTATGTAAGCGCAGCACCACGTATACTCTTCACCTGAGCAGCTTGCTCTACATTGAATGCCAGGTGAAAGAAGGAAACGGTCCACCTGCATATGCAGAGAATTTGTGTTGGAAATAACCTTCCAGGTATACATTTCTACAGACCAAGATTAATTGTCTAAATTAGCATCAGTGTTCCCTCTGACATAAGCTATGCACAAGTCTTTCCAAATATCTGATGAGGAGCTTCTGAAGGTTATCTGCCCCGTTGGCAATTTTAAGATTCTAAAATCCCTAAGGGTTTGTTCACTTGTCTTAGATTTATTTTTACTTTTCAAACTGAATAAGGTTATTTTTCTGTAACATATCGTTTCCTAGAAAATGCAGTTATAACTGTCCGTCTGCTTGTCTGCATTGTAGATAGGAGCTGGAGCGACCTGTCATTGCAAGCATTATCCTGGTCAGTAAAACCAGCTGCAGCTCGCCCACCCCCTGCTATCTTTTGGATCGCTGATTTTGGTTTAGAAGTTTGCGCTAAATTTGTGGCACATTAATATGAGGTGCATATTTGGACAGCAGTTTTTCTAGACCCTTTTTCAAAGTGTCTAATAAGCCTCCAGAAGCGTCTAAAACTATTTTTCCCCTGCACTTTACATTCCCATTCTGACTTGTATTGTGTAATTTGTTCCCCACCTGCATTTCTGCCAGTCCCATCAGCTGGAAAAATCTCGTCTTCTAATAGTTTTTATAGTGAAATTTGCATTCGGAGAATTTTCTAGATAGAACAGAAGTATAACCCTTTTCAGAAATGCTCTGCCGCTGTGTTTTGTCTGCTTCATATGACATGGATGTGATGCATGCATTGTAAAGGTCACCAGTACATGGAGTCTTCCACTCAGTAAGTCTAACGTGAAGACGATTCTCAGATGTTGGCATTTCATTCTCTAATGGAGTTAGACAATGCAATTATTGTAGATATCCTCCTCTTGTCATAATTCTAGTGGCTGCAGGTTGTGTATGTATATTTATGTATTTCTGTTCTGTGACATGCTAAATCAAAACCTTCATGTCTATCAATGTCTTAAAATTATGTAAAGGATATTCCACTTGATGTGGCCAGGGCTAAGGGGGTACTCGGCCACCGGGTCTGCTGAATAGGGAGTCACAGGTGGACGGATCATTTGAAGGGACGTTGATGATGGTTGAAGGGTTATTTACAGGGATCGTGACGCTACCTGTAGTTCCCGGTAAATTGGTACTGGCGCTGCAAGCCGACCGCTGAGGTGATGGTGGGTGCAACAGTGTGGAACAGCTCCCCACAGGTGGAGCTTTACCTCAGGGCAGCAATGAAGGAAGATGGTGAGGGAGGGCAGTGATGAAGGAAGATGAGGGAGGGCAGTAATCAAGTCCTTTCTGGCACAGTGGTGAATTGCGACGGTTAGACAGGCACACAAACACTGGGGTTCTTGTTTCAGTACCTTTTACTGGTGGTAACATAACAGGTACAATCCAGAGTAATAACCAGGTCTCTGGTGCCTTGGGACTTTCACCTTAGAAAGTTATGAGGCCTCCTTTGTGTCTGTGCTCTGTGGTGTGGGATGAGTCCTGCCTGAGCATGAACCCACCGCTTTCTTCTCCCCCTTTGGGCTTCATCCTAAACTGACAATGACCTTCTGCGGGGTCCCTGCTTCTCTTGTGGCCCCTGGTCCTATGCTTGGTCAGTTTAGTGTCTCTTGCCTTATTCCTCAGGGCTGAACTCCTCCTGAGTATGCTGGGCTTCCGCTGTAGCTCTGCAGGCTGGCTGTGTCGGACTCCTGTGTCCGTGTGTACTAAAGGGCTGTATTATCTTGTTCCCTTTTCTTAATTCCCTGCTCCTCCACTTGCCTCCGGCCCCTTCCCTGGGGTGTGCACAGCAGTCAGTCGTCCCTGGTCCTGGCCTGAATCTCTCCCCAGCGACCAGCAGCAGCTCTGCCTCCTCTCTTTTCCTTCTCCTCACAGGAACTGCACTCCAACTGTCTCCTGGGACTGACTCCTCCCCTCAGCCTAGATGTTCTTAAAGGGGAACTGACTTAATGCAGCCAGTAGAGCTCCCCCTTCAGGTCTGGGGTGGAAGGTAGTGTTAAGCTGAGCTGACGAAGGTGTTGGTCCTTCCTTGCAACGGTGGAACCTGTGGCAGTCCCCACAGGGGTGCCACACACTAATTTTATGATATCCTATTTTTCTTTAAGGACTATTTGGACCGGGCTGTCAGCTGATTGTGTTTTTGTTCAGCTCCAGACTCCCTGTCCAGAGAGGGAGAGGCCGTTCAGGATCACTGCTCCAGCCCTTTCAGAGTCTCCTCAGTCAAACTCGGATGTAACTAGGAAAGTGTGTCCAAGCCCTTACTGAGTAAGGCCCTCCGGACTCGTTATCTGTATACTTTATAAAGTCATTTTTACATATTACAGGTGGGCTAGACACATGGGGGATCCCTTCCTCGAATGCAGCAGACACACTGCATTCAGTGCTGCATTCAGTTAGCATTGCACCAGAGGGCTGACAGGTCCTCTTGAACACCTTCAGGGGGAAAAAAAATTCTGAGTGTGTTGAAATCGCAAAAAAATGCAGTATGAGGATGTAGATACCAATATATGTATTGTGTGTGTGTGTGTGTGTGTATACGCGTGTATTCCCGTTAAGGGAGTCGAAGCTGTGATAGTCTGATAGCTTGTACAGCAGAAATCCCGATCTCCAGTGAATGCTAGCTTGCAGTCAGCATTCAAAGGAGGATCGTAACATGCTGTGGACAAACAAGTGCAATAGGGTCAGAAAAAGAATAATACAAGTTGTTCACTTTGTAGAGTTGTCACCCACAACCAGAAATTAAAGTGATATACACACACAGTCCACAAGCCCTAAGGCAAAAGGTTGCACATGATAAGCAAGAGAAGAGTGGATCCATCTGCGCTGCTGTAAGTAGATAAAAAATCCAGCATGCAGAGATGAACGGTGTTTCTATCGTATGCGTTTTATAGTGTTAGGCTGGTTTCACATTACGATTTTTGTGGATCCGGGTCTGTCTGTTGTAAAACAGCCACGGATCTGATTTGGCGCCTATGTATCCCTATGGGCACGGATCGGATTTGCCCTTAATGGCTTCTGATTTGTGACAGATCCGACTCTGTCCGATTTTTTTTTTTTTTTTTTGCTGTACCCAAAATTCGGAGACTGCACCGAATTTGGGCACAGGGGACCAAATCAGACGGAATTGGATCCTAAACGAATGGGGGCCTATGGAGCACGGGATCGGGAAAACATCGGATCCTTTCCCGGACCCGATTTTAGTGTACTGAGCATGCTCAGTACACCAAAACTGCTCTGTTCCTCTTTAATTTCACTTCCGCAGTGTATATACATACATTGCAGAAGTGAAATCAACTAAAATAAAGGGTTGGGGAAAAAAAAAAATCCTCCCCCTCTCCGGCGTGCGTCCCGCATCAGCTCATTGGCAATGTCAGGTCCTTAAGCCACAGGAGCTAGATGGCGCGGGATACACGCTGGAGAGGCATGGATTTTTTATTTATTTCTTTTAGCCCTTGCCTTACTCACTCGTGTGTGTGTATTTTTTATTTATATATATATAATATATTACATGTGTGAATATACACACACACTCTCACACACTGCGGGAGTGACAGTGTCTGCACTTGCCTGCACAGGCTCGGGCTTTATGTGTCCAGATCTGTGAAAATCACAGACCTGGACACAGAAATGGCATGCGGAGGTCACCTCCAATGCGGTCATTTTCCTGTCCTTGGGGTCCTGCAAGAAGTAGGATCCCCACGAACAGGAAAAAATTGCAATGTGAAGCCCGCTTTAACCACACTTCTTAAAGGGAACCTGTCACCAGGTTTTTGCAACCTAATCTGAGAATAGCATAATATAGGACCCGAGATCCTGATTCCAGCGATGTGTCACTTACTGAGCTGCTCAGTGTAGTTTTCATAAAATCACTGTTTAAACAGCTGGAGATTATCATTAGCAGTCCTCTTGGCCTGCTGCCAAGTGGACTGGTATATTCACAGACTGCTAAATCTGCAACAGAGAAAACACAAATTTTATCAAAATGACAGCAAGCAGCTCAGTAAGTGACACATCACTGGAATCAGGGTCTCTGTCTCTACATTATGCTGCTCTCAGATGGTATGGCAAAAACCAGGTGACAGGTTCCCTTTAAGGAAAGACCCCAAATGACCAAATACCTCTTTATCTCCATTTAGCTACAATAGGAGGTAGACTTCTAGTCTAGGATGACTGCCGCTTGGTGCAAGGCTATGTGAATAAGCTGTGGGTATGTGTATTGGAGTGTCTCCCACTCATGATAACTTGTCCTTTATGGCAGACCGCTCGTTGATTGAAATGATGACTGTGTAATATGTAAGTGGTATGGTAGTGCAGTGTACATAATGAAAGCCATCCCCTGGGATGTGAGTGTGGTGGCATTTTGTCATGGTCCAAAGCAGAGGGCCCTCCTATAAATGTTCGATTTCAGGAGTGTGAGGTTATCCAGCGAGGTTGGTATCCTGAAGCCGCATACCTGGCAGGAGGGCTCACCACCAACAAATGACTTGTTTACTCTCCAGGCTATGTTTTCTCTGCACACAAAGAATGGCAGTCACTTCCTTCTGTTCCTGACCATCCCAGATACAGCACAGAAGAAAGAAAATTGTCTGTCAGGATCTACTAAAAAGAAAACCCAATAATCTATGTACTGACATTTCTGGTCAAAACCAATGTCACAATTTGTGTCTAAAACCAGTTATTGAATCCTATTCACTTCCTATTTTCTCATGTGATTCGAAAGCCCAGTTTATCCCACAGAAAGACACAAACTTTCACAATAAAAACTATGGCTACTTGGCAAGTACATGCAGAAAATTAGGAAATGGTCATACCTTATGGACCGGAACAATGAATAATGGCTGTCTGTCTTCTAGATTGGGTTACATTTGCCTGCAGTTTTGTTTACTTCCAATAATGTGAGGATTATGTGGCTCTGTCTCCCCAAACTACATCCTACACTTAGGCCTCATTCACCCAGCCGTGTTGCATGCATGTGTCATATTTTTGTTTCTTTTTTCCATGGATACCACACACCCATTATAATCTATGGTGCTATTTGTTTGATGGATAGAATGTCTTTGTAGAATTTGGCCAATATTAGTCAGTGGTTCCTTGAAAAACACATATCACATGGAACCTGGCAATCAGTGATTTATCCCAGTTGCATGGTGCTGTCACACAGCACAACCCACTTGTGATATCGCTAGCGACATCGCTGAACATGTGACTTTTCAGCGATGTTGCAAGTGATATTGTCATGTGTGACGGCCCCTTAAGATTTCCCCCGAGCAGACCCCCGCAGTACAAGACACATGTCCCATGCAGGGGGGTGCAGTCATGTTTATTCCTTGGCACTTTTTCGGCATTACAGATCCTGGTATTGTCCACAGTGGTATTATCTGCCAACTCCTCTTGGTTGTACACAGACCTGTGCACGCTCCTTATTCCTATGTTGTCTAGTGCCCTGTGTTGCAAACACTGGATTCTCTGTAGTGTTTAATTCATGAATGCCTTAAAGCCACTTGATCATTTTTAATCTAATTGTGGAACAGCTTTTGGGCAGCAGCCAGTGAAAATTCAGCTGTTTTTAATTGATTTAGTCTGTTGCTGCCAATAAAATGCTTGTCAGACTCCGACTTGATTTTAATGTACTGGAATCATTTTATCATGGTATTCTTGATTCAAATAGTGAGTCGCCACTGCAGTTACATGGGGATTTATTTCCTTTTTTTGTTGCTTAACCCCTTAAGGACCAGGCAATTTTTCATTTTTGCTCTTTTGTGCTTTTGGTCACCTTTTTGATAAAGCCATAACTTTTTTTTCTTTTCTTTCCTTAGTTATTCCGCCAACCTAGCTGGGCAAGGGTTTATTGTTGCAAGATAAGCTTTTTTTTTTTTTTTTTGAATGTCACAATTAATTTCATCATATTATGTAATGGCAAGCGGGGAATATACGGTATACTAATTGTGGCGAAATGGAAAAAAAAAAGGAAAATTCTGCAATGTTTTTGTCAACTTAAACCCTTCATTTTACCATAACACTGACCTGGCAGTATGATTTTCCAGGTCAGTATGATTATGTAGTTAACAAACCTGCCGTAATTCTCAGACTATGATGGTGGGGTTACACGTCCCGATATCGCGGCGATATCGGAGGCAACGACGCGGGAGCGCGCATTTAGTGCACGTTTCTCCCTGCATCGCATCGCCAGTTTACACGCCGCGATATCGGGATGCAACGTCCCTACGATGTGCACGCCCACCAACCCAGGAACAACCATTTAACATGGGAGTGAATGGGTGACGTCAGCGTGCACATCGTAGTTGGGCTGTCACACGCTGCGATGCTGGTACAATGGCCTTGCGATATCGGAGAGTTGAATAGCTTTGCTATTCAACTCCGATATCGTTTTGGCATCGTTCCAGCATCGCGTTGTATGCTAAAACACTACAACGCGCACCCGATATCGGCTCCAACTCGCGACCCACGTGAATTTTTGTCGGAGTTGGGTCGGAGTTGGACGCCGATATCGCGGCGTGTAAACCCACCATAAGACATACTAGACCATAAGACCGCACCCAAGCAGCATGGGGGCCATACACACTGATGGGGAGGCCATATCCAGGATGAGGGTGACTGCAGGTACATGTAATATGCGCCCCTCCCCTGTCCATATGTCGGAGCGGTTTCAGCACTGAGGTGATGGACAGCGGGTGCAGTGCATATTACATGAGGCTAATGAGCGAGAGCACGTGACCCCTGCTTTCTCTGCTGCCCGCAGCAAGCCTCCTCAAGGCTGCTGCCCTGCTCTCCTCTACAGTACAGAACAGTAGATTTGGATTATAAGACACACGCCCCACTTTCCCTCAAAATTTGGAGGAACAAAAATGCATTTTATAATCTGAAAAATACTGTACATCAAAATTAATATCCCATGAAGGTCTAGATTTCGACTGATACTCAAAATCTAAGTAGAAAATCAATTTACAGGTTGATCCAACTTCAGTGCACATGCCTCAATACAAGGAAATGAGGCTCAGTGGTGGTTGTGGCCTCCTTGTGCCTGTATGACCTCCCTACAATGCTTGGGCATGCTCCTGATGAGGATGCGGATTTTCTCCTGGATATGGATTAAAGCATTAGGGTACTTTTACATCAGCATTTTTGACAAAGCTTTCGGAATTCCGCCTTTTTTGAAAAAACAGTATGCGGCATCATTGCGTTCTGTACAATGCATTGTTAATTGAGTTTTGGACATATGCGGCGACTTGCGTTTTCATCTGGAACCGACACTTCTGGCTTGTCTTAAAACCGCAGTTAACGGTTTGTCTGGCGCCAAACTGCCATATTTTTCGTATCCGGATGAAAACGCAAGTTGCCGCACAAGTCCAGAGCTCCATTAACAATGTTCTGTACAGAACTCAATCTTGCCGCATCCGTTTTTTCAAAAAAGGCAGAATTCTGCTGGATTGAAAAAATGCTGATTTTAACGAAATTCCAAAACCTGGAGTTCTGAAGTTTGTTTACCTGAAATGCCTGAACTGAAACTAAACGCTGATGTGAAACTAGCCTTAGTCAACACCTGGACAGTCTGTGGTGCTGGTGGATGGAACCAGACATGATGTCCCAGATGTGCTCCTTTGGATTCAGGTCTGGGGAATGGGCAGGTCAGTACATGGCATCAATGTCTTCATCATGCAGGAACTGCTGACACACTTCAGCCACATGAAGCCTAGCATTGTCCTGCATCAGAAGGAACCCAGGGCCCATTGCACCTGCATATGGTCTCACAATGGGCCTGAGGATATCATGCCAGTACCTAATAGCAGTCACCGTGCCTCAGGCTAGCACATGGAGGACTGTGCCACCCTCTATAAAGAAATGCCTCATCACACCATTACTGACCCACTGCCAAACCGGTCATGCTGGAGGGTGTTGTAGGCAGCAGAACGTTCTCCTGGACGTGCAGTGAAACACTAGTCACTGTGCCACCATTAACAATCATGATGCTTTCTGCTGCTGTCATTTAATCCACACGATTTTATGCTGGCATCCTGCGATCGCTGCCTTTTGGTTGTTAACATGATTTTGTTGTATTCTTAAAATGTTTGCAGTGTTTCTTTGATCTTCCCAGTGAGGAGAAGTCACTTTGATATAAGTTCTTACGTTTTCTTTCAATAGCGCCAGGTCCTGGCTAGTTATTGCAGGAAAGTGAAGCTAATTGCCGTGCTGATTATTCTGTCCCATGTAGCAATGTCATAGTGAAGCCCCGGGAAGCATGGCGGAATTATCTGAAGAAAGTCATTTACCCAGGCAGCAGTAGCAGATTTTTTTTGTTTGTTACTGTGCAATTGTCCCCTGAGTTACAGTATGAAGGACTGTCATAAGACTAAGTAGAATTATTCATTGTTGCCTTTAAGGCACAAAGTCATTTTCTGTAAATGGCTGCCAGTTGTGTGAGCTCAAGTGGGATTTTCTTCAGTTTTCTTTGCCAAATACACTGTTTGGATCAGGCAGCCAGGTCTCTTTACTTCCTTCCATCAAAGTTTTAGTAGAGTGACTTCAAAGATAGCTTCTTACTTTTCTATGCCCTCCAGGGAAATTATATCTGTTGCATCTGCATCATTTACTAGCTATATAGAGGCCTTTTTCTATCTGGGAAAAAAAATGAAGTATTCAAAGCCAATTTCTTTTTTCACATGGCTTTTGCCGCTCCGTGTTTGGAGGAGCCGACTTTAGTTAGTAATATGAATTAACATTGTGCTGCTCTGTGTTTCTCTGTTGTCCCCACACATCAGAAGCTTATAACAGGTGGCAGAAGAGCTGCATATCTTGAGGAGTTCCTCCTACCATGTCTCCCTGAAAATAGGGCGCCTCCCCCCCCCCCCCCCCCCGGAAGTAAGGCATGCTTGTGGGTGGTCGCCCTACCTTCTAATATAAGGCACCCCCCGATTATAGGGTGTACCTTGTGGTGCTCTCCGGTGGTCCCCCACTGCTCTCCGGTGGTCCCCCACTACTCTCCGGTGGCCCCCACTGCTCTCCTGATTCCCGCTGTAGCTGCCAAACTCCGCCCAGGTCTGGAGCCCTGCGCCAATTACACCACAGGAATCGTGAGCCAATCACAGCCTAGGAATCACAGGCCAATCCGCGGCCAGCTGACGTCGTGCATGGCCTCTGATTGGCTAGCGGTTCCTGGGCTGTGATTGGCTCACGGTTCCTGCGCTGTAATTGGCGCAGGTCTCCTAACATGGGCGGCGTTTGGCAGCTACAGCGGGAATCCAGAGAACGGGGCCCACCGGGGAGAGCGGGAGCCACCCACCGGAGAGCGGAGGGCAGCGGGGAGAGCACGGACACTGGACACACTGGACCGGTAAAAATTGGTGTGTGTGTGTGTTTGGTGTGTGTATGGGAGGCTGCAGTTGAATGTGCAGTGGGTATATAGGGCGCCCCCCCCTCCCCCGAAAATAAGACATGGTCCATCTTTTGGACCGAAAGAAAATATAAGACAGTCTTATTTTCGGGGAATCATGGTAGATGTGCTTTATTAGTCTATAGCTATATACCGTATATACTCGTGTATAAGCCGACCCGTGTATAAGCCGACCCCCCTACTTTTGCCCCCAAAAAACTGGGAAAACTTATTGACTCGCGTATAAGCCGAGGGTGGACTCCAGCACAGGTATACAACCCCCAGCAGTGAGGTATACAGCAGCCTCCCCAGTGGTAGTATACAGCAGCAGCCCCAGTGGTAGTATACAGCAGCCCCAGTGGTAGTATACAGCAGCCCCAGAGGTATATGCAGCCCCAGAGGTATATGCAGCCCCAGAGGTATATGCAGCCCCATATGCAGCCCCAGAGGTATATGCAGCCCCATATGCAGCCCCAGAGGTATATGCAGCCCCATATGCAGCCCCAGAGGTATATGCAGCCCCATATGTATATGCAGCCCCATATGTATATGCAGCCCCATGCAGCCCCAGGGGTATATGCAGCCCCAGGGGTATATGCAGCCCCAGGGGTATATGCAGCCCCAGAGGTATATGCAGCCCCAGAGGTATATGCAGCCCAAGAGGTATATGCAGCCCCATATGCAGCCCCAGAGGTATATTCAGCCCCAGAGGTATATGCAGCCCCATATGCAGCCCCAGAGGTATATGCAGCCCCATATGCAGCCCCAGAGGTATATGCAGCCCCATATGTATATGCAGCCCCATATGTATATGCAGCCCCATATGCAGCCCCAGGGGTATATGCAGCCCCAGAGGTATATGCAGCCCCAGAGGTATATGCAGCCCCAGAGGTATATACAGCAGCCCTAGTGGTGTATACAGCAGCCCCAGTGGTAGTATACAGCAGCCCTTAGGTAGTATACAGCAGCCCCAGGGCTGTATACAGCAGAAGCCCCAGGGCTGTATACAGCAGAAGCCCCAGGGCTGTATACAGCAGAAGCCCCAGGGCTGTATACAGCAGCAGCCCCAGGGCTGTATACAGCCGCAGCCCCAGGGCTGTATACAGCCGCAGCCCCAGGGCTGTATACAGCCGCAGCCCCAGGGCTGTATACAGCCGCAGCCCCAGGGCTGTATACAGCCGCAGCCCCGGAGGTATACAGGCCCCCCCCCATCAAGCTCCAGGGCCCCCCCCTTGAGGTCTGAAAAATAAAAAAGAATCAATACTTCACCTGTCCGACGCCTTCTGCCGCTGTGCGATCCCCAGTTCCAAGTGAGATTTCTTCTGACAGGACCTGTGGTGATGTCAGAGGGGCGTTCCCGGGCACTCACGGTCATGTGATACATATCACATGACCGCGAACAGCCAATCAGCGCTGGGAACGCCCCGGGAACGCCCCCCCTCTGACGTCACCACAGGTCTTGTCAGTACACATCTCACTGAATGAAGCCCGGGATCGCGTGTCGGCAGCTGCGGACGGCGCGACAGGAGACTGGCAAGTATGATATTCCTTTACAGGACGCCGCTCAAGGGGGGGGGCCCTGGAGCTTGATGGGGGGGGCCTGTATACCTCCGGGGCTGCGGCTGTATACATATACTCGCGTATAAGCCGAGGGGGGACTTTTCAGCCCAAATTTTGGGCTGAAAAAGTCGGCTTATACGCGAGTATATACGGTAGATGCATATAGACATCAAGTGAATAAATAAATATGGCCGAGCAGGTTGCTTTGTCTTGAATACTGTATTCCATAATTCTTCTGGTCAAATGGAAAGGATATTAAAATCCTTCGCATACACAACCTCCATGACACCAGCTGGCAGGGTTATGTTTGAGTCCTCCTGACTCTTTCCCGATATGACATGGCGGTTTGAATCCAGGAATACGCCTATTGAACTTCAGCCTCTATCCTCAGGAATTCAGTGGAAGTGTACTTTGTAGGGTGAGGTGTCAGGACATAGAGACTTTATGTACAATGTGGTTTAACTGGAACAGTAATTCTGGATTTTCCTATGTGTATGCGACTGATGTCGTTACATGCTTCCCTTTTCTGGTTCACTTTACTTTGCATGAATTTATGATGATGCGGTTGTAAATTACTGTAACGTGTGCACTTAACGTTTAGTGTTTTTAATCCTTTATACATATTGTTTTATTTTTTTACTTGTGCCAAAAAGTATAGATTTTCATGAAACTGGCTTAATTCTGTAGATTTTTGGAGCTTTTTTGTTGATGTGTATGTTATATTTTTATGTACATAATATAGATGTTATATTTCAGCTCTTGATTGTTATGCTTATGAATGAGGAGGTGGTGTGAGGCATGGTTGGCTATGCATTTATATGTAATGTGCTTATATTATTTCTATAATGCTGAGCTATATATCTCTGACTAATGGTGGGGTTACATGTAGCGATATCGTCCCGATATCGCATACAACGCCGCCGGAGCGCGCATTTTGGGAGCACTTTTCCCGATATCGCATCGCTGGTTTACACGCTGCGATATCGGGAAACAACGTCCCTCCGATGTGTACGCCCACCAACCCAGTAACGAACATTTAACATGGGAGTTAATGGGTGAGGTGCGAGTACGCATCGGAGTTGGGCTGTCACACGCAGCGATGCTGGTACAACGGCCTTGCGATATCGGGAAGTTGAATAGCTCTGCTATTCAACTCCGATATCGTTTTGGCATCGCTCCAGCATCGCACTGTATGCTAAAACAGTACAACGCGCACACGATATCGGGTCCAACTCGCGACCCACGTGACTTTTTGTCGGAGTTGGACGCCGATATCGCGGCGTGTAAACCCACCATAATACAAGCCACAGTCTGATTGGCTGCCCAATCTGAGGTTAGAATTAGCCATGTCAAATCACATTTTCACAGATGGGTGTAAACAACGTTTTGAGCTACTATAAAAGAATACATTTCTGATCAGATGCAGTTACAGGCATAGTTTATTACTAAAGACAATTTCTCGGCTGTTTAGGAACATCTTTAATTTAGTTGTGTTCTGGTATTTGTCTGTTATTCCTCCTGTAAGTGTAGGAACAAACTGACAAGTAACAGGCTCTGATTGATCAAAGTGGTTTTACCAGGCTTGCGTAAAACACTTTAAAAAGTCGTGCAATGATTTTGTGTTGCAATATTTTTGGGCACTCTGCCAAAATGGCTGGAGTAGGCTGGGATGGTGTCTGGTTACGCTAGCCTATCAAAGTCGTCAATGCGTAAGCCGGTTGGAGAGACCAGTGACGTCCACTGCAGGGTGGCACTTCTGTCTTCCTGCACTGCCAAAATGCACCATGGAAGGAAGCTAAGACATCGCACTCCAAGGAGGGGCAAAGAAGGGGCTGAAACAGTGGATTGCGGGGAAGGGAAAGGAGGCTGGAGATTCTTGTGGACTCAAAATTGACAGTCCCGCCCCTGAAACCAGCATCACACTGACACTTTTTTAGAGGGAGGGGCTGAGGGAGTGCCTGCATCCTCTCCCCCGCTCAAAGATGTTCTGTGTGAGTGTGAGTATGCACTGGGGCACTCACACAATAAGTCATCAGACAGGAAAAAAAGAAGAAATTAGCTGTTAGGCCCCTTTCACATCAGCGTTTTGCTGGTGTTTGCAGCCGATCCGAAAAGTGGCGCCGCATCTGCAGGATCTACCACCTAACGGCTGACTTGCGGCCAGGATCCAGCAAGCCCCATGCATTGTCTATGGGGCTTATGGTCAGGTGTGGCAAGTGCCGTTCTGCCTAATGCAGCAGATCCGGCACTTGCCGTGTCAAAAAAAACCTGCTGCTTGCAGCTTTTTTACGGCGTAACCTCACTTGCCGCACCTGACCGCAAGCCCCATAGACAATGCATGGGGCTTGCCGGATTGGTGCGCAAGATCTGGCAGATGCGGTAAATCTGCCGGATCTGCTACACATCAGCAAAAACGCTGATGTGAAAGACCCATTAGGCTGCCTTCACATCACAGCAGCATCAGGTCTGGGGCTGTCCGTGGTGCACCTGACAGCCCCGGACCCGATTTGCAAACAGAACCGGAGCGCAAATATGCCCTCCGGTCCTGTTTGTAGATGGATGCTGTCCCCTGCGAAATGGTGCTGAACCACTTCACAGGGGACAGCTCCCTGGTACTGAAGTAGCTCACGCTGAACTTCAGCAGCCGGCGCCATAGACTCCCATGTTAAGGAGCGCTGGATTACCCTGGATCCTGAGGATCCAATTTGGGCTGATTTTTCGCCCCGTGCCCAGGAGAAAAATCACATAGCTGCCATCCGGCCCCATAGGGCTGCATTACAGTTAAATCCAGTCCGGAGCTGTCAGATTCACCCCGGACAGCCCCGGACCTAATTGAACCGTGGTGTGAAGCCAGCCTTAGTGTAGTTAGTGAACCGTAGGGAATTTTTACAGCAAGTTTAAATTGAAAATGGCTTAGATTAGAAGGATAAATTAGATAGAAAAAAAAAAGATGCTGGCCTTGGACTAACCCTTTGATTAACCTCTTCATGAATTCAGTAATCTCTCCAAAATGTCCCTTCATTAAGGCTAAGATCACATGTGCAGTAATCATGCGTTAGAATGGATCCTGCAGCTATCCTTTGTCACAAAGGTTGTGTAAACACAACCTTTTTTGCCAGTTTTTAAAGAATTGTTTTGCAGGATCCGTTTTTTTAACTGATTGCTATTTATCTTCCATATGAAACTGATCAATAAGCAAAAAACAGATCCTGTACAAATGCAAGAAAAAATGGATGGCTAATTAACGGATCAGGCTTCCATTGACTCCCGTGTTTAAATAAATGGATCCTGCAAAAATGTGTATTTTCATAACGGACAAAGGTTGTTAGCACAACTTTTTTCCAACAGGTTGTTGCTGGATCCGTTCTACCAAATGATTACTGGACATGTGAACTTAGCCTAAGACTGGCTTGTACAACAAATGAAGCCCAAAGTTCTCGAAGGATACTGTCCTTACCAGATGTTGCAATAACCATTTATCAGCAGCAATTACCGTAAATACTTGAGTATAAGCTGAGTTTTTCAGCACACCTTTTGTGCTGAAAAGTGCCCCTCTGAGTCAGTGTACAGGCTCGGTGGGGGAGGGCAGTGATCGGGCGCTGGAGGTGGGGGGGGGCTGCAGTAGACGGGGAGAAGTCACGTGGTCCTGCTCATTAGTGCACTGCAATATGCACTGCATCCCCCTGTCAATCAGTGGCAGTGGGAGCGGTGCATATTACATTGCATTATGTGTACTCGCCCCACTGTCATCACAGTATATGCCCGCATGCTGCTGCACACCATAAAATAATAAACCTTTGATCTGTCACCGATGCATCCTCTGGTCTTCCTGCTTGTGCCGGCATTATATAACCGGCGCAGCAGCGATGACGTCACTGCTGATCCGGTCACATGACGCCGGCACAAGCAAGAAGACGCAGCGGTGACATAGCGATGGAGGGTGAGAGATCAATGGTTTATTTTATGGTGTGTGGCAGCATGTGGGCATATACTGTGATGATAGGGGGGGCGAGTATATCAGTGATGGAGGTATATACCAGTGGTGGGTACTTATACCAGTAATAGGGGCTTAGTCAGTGATGGGGGGGTTATATATCAGGATGGGGAGCTGCTGCATTTCCCACCCTTGGCTTATACTCGAGTCAATAGGTTTCCCCAGTTTTTGGGGTAAAATTGGGGGCCTCGGCTTATACTCTAGTATATACGGGTAGTTGACTTTCAGATATTTGGGTTTGTGAAGTGGTCTTTACTTGATTATCCTGGACACATTTAGGCTTTCAGGCTTCATCTGTAAAACACTGCATCTTCTCCAGGCAAAAAGTGATGTCACAAGGGTATATATGTAGTATCATGGCAACTCCTAATAGGGCTTCCAAGGACAGGCATAGAGCTAGCCACTCTAACAAATCCCAAGGGTTGCCCTGCTATTCACCTATTCCCCCAAGTCTATTTTCACCTTCCTGACCAGGCCAAATTGTACAATTTTTACCAGTGAAAATTTGAGGTAATAACTCGAATGCTTCATTAGGCCGTTGTGACGACCTCAGGTTGCCATGACTACCATCTAACTGTCGTGGGGGTCCTGATAGGGTGGGACAGGGAGCACATATCCTCTCCCAGCCTCCTGAATGCTGTATTAGCTATTAATAGTGACATTTAGATGGTTAAACAACCAGAAGTGGGGTGGGGATCGGCACTGGTTGTGACAAAGAAAGCTTGGCTATCTCTCTGAGATCCCGGCGGTGATAGTGTAGGCACAGCTCCTGTGAGTGTATTATTGCTGTGCCATAAATTTACATCATTTTGCAGGACCCCCTTCCTATCCTTGTAAAATTGTGCCAAATGTCATGAAGGAGTCAGGGTGGATAAAAATCTTGATTTTTTTTTTAAAAAATCAAAAAAATCAGATTTTTTTGATTTAAATCAGATTTTTTTGATTTAAATCATTTGATTTAAATCAGATTTTTTAATCAAGTTGTACACAAGCAAAACTTTGTCTTTTTGCAAATCTAATTGTTTTACACAAATAAAAATATTAAAACAGTTGATTATGAAACCTAATAATTTTTATTTGCACTGTTAAACACTCAGAATTGAACTACAGAGAGTAAGTACTTTTTAACAATAGCCTATCTCTAACGTTTGAAGTAAGCAAACATCTTCAGTGAATACATCAGTCCTTTAAGCCTACTGTTTATTTAGGACTTTTAATAGGAAAACCAGTTGTCCTGCTTTAGCAGTTCCTAAGCGGTTTCGGACTGTTGTGTGCACAAAACCAAATGAAGAAAACAATCTCTCTACTCCTGCGGATGAAGCCGATGCAGTCAGTAGCTGAGTAGCTAGATTTATTATCTTTGCTGGAAGAACAAGTGATTGCGACTTCCACCAGTCCAGTGGTTTTAGTTCATTAACGACGTTATCTGCAAACATGTATTTTTGAAATGGTGCAGATTCACACTTCAATTTCAGCACAGTTGCCACAATGTCATGGTTAGTATTGGCGAGCCACTCCATTGCAGAGTTGATTTCCGCCTCAGATAATTTTTTCCCTCTGTAGATGGGATGCAAGATATTGGCTAAATAGTGTTCTTCTTTTAATGCTTGGTCCTTGCGGTGCTGTATTGCAACCTTTACATTGTTTGAGAGGTTCAAGAGATCTAGAGAACCTTCTAAATCTTTCCAAACTTCTGTGGCATCAGCTATGGTTGCAGTAT
>JARQOC010000001.1:331936518-331947191 GCA_033576535.1 Allobates femoralis | reverse complement strand
CTCAACTTTCCTGCATTCCTATTCAATCAGCTTGTAATAGCTAGGCAGTGCAGAGCACAGCTGTGCTTGTTGTCAGCAGTTGATAGATCAGTGATGTGAAACTGTAAATATTGCTCTGTTAATGCATATGGCCAAGGATAATCTTCTGTGAAGTGCATCAATAAAGAATTTGGAGTTTCACATTATTTATCTCTTAGCAGCAGACAACAAACAGGCAACAGTTTAACACCTCTCAGTGCTTCTAAATACAGTCCCAACCTGCAGTAAATAATTCTTGCCAGCCCCTCTATACAGGCCTATCCTGCAATATATCACTCCTCCCATCCCCTCTACACACACAGCCCATTCTGCAGCATATCACTTCCCTCAGACCCTCTATCTACACCCAAACCCTGCATTACAGCACTTTTTCATGCCCCACTATATACATCTCCATCCTGCAGTATATGGTTAAACCCTATGATTAATAGTGTAAAATATTTTTGAGGCACTTTGTATTATTATTATTATTTTATATTATGTACTATTATTGTATTAACCTCAAGTCTGAGTTAAAGAGGACCTGTCACCAAACCAGGCATGGTGATCTAATTACAGCACTGAATGCAGCATGCCTGCTGCATCCAGGCAAGGGGTCCCCCAGCCCTTGAGCCCCCCTGTACCCCGAGATAATACACTTAGAAAACTTACATCCTGCAGCCATAAAGGAGGTGGCTAGAGGCTGGAGCCAAGGGCAGATTCACACCCCCTGCATGTTTAATCTGCCCACCGCCGCCTCACTTATGCCAATCATTATCTCCCTCGTCTGCAGCATAACACAGAGCTTATTTTAGAAATGACCGCTTAGCCCCGCCCCCTGCAGTGACGTCACCGCTTATACCTGCCCTGCTCTATGGTTAACATAGAGCAGGGCAGGTATAAGGGGTGATGTCACTGCAGGAGGCGGGGCGGCCGGCCTCCTGCTCTGACATCACCACCTTTCCCCGCCCTGCTCTATGTTAACCATAGAGCAGGGCAGGTAAAAGTGATGACGTCACCGCAGGGGGTGGGGCTAAGCGGCCATTTCTAAAATAACCTCTGTGTTATGCTGCAGATGAGGGAGACAATGATTTACATCAGGGAGGCGGCGGTGGGCAGATTAAACATGCAGGGGGTGTGAATCTGCCCTTTGGCTCTAGCCTCTAGCCACCTCCTTTATGGCTACAGGATGTATGTTTTCTAAGTGTATTTACTCGGGGTACAGAGGGGCTCAAGAGCTGGGGACCCCTTGCCTGAATGCAGCAGATATGCTGCATTCAGTGCTGTAATTAGATCACTATGCCTGGTTTGGTGACAGGTCCTCTTTAAGCAATGTGATTTTTTTCTTTAGTAACAAACTGGTTGCTGAAATCATATCTATATGATCATGTCCTTTGGTCATATTTTAATGTGAGATAGTGGCTTATTTATTTGAAAGTTTCAGTTTTAATGAACTATTAAGTTAAACCTTAAAAATTAAATTTTTTTGCACAAGGTGCCCGTGGAAAAGGATCAAGGGTAATGTGCAACATTGGAGTAGAAAGTATTGAACTTCAAATTAAAAGCAAGAACAAAGGCATACTTTAGCCAAGTACACGTTAACAAATTACAAAATATAAAAAAAAAATAAAAGTTTCCTAAAAACACCGGAAAAACTCTTAGAAAATGCTTGTAAGACTTTATATTCATTTCATTTGAAAAACAACATTACTGTTCACTCGATCAGGCATTTGAGTATTTTTCTCAAATGTTTTAAATATCCAAAAATGAAAAGAGGTTAAGAGAAGTGAGCCTCATACCTTACAAAATAAGTCTGGGCATCATAGTAACCATTGTATGTGTTTTTGTTTCAAAAATGCTATTGTTTTGTTCATTGCTTAATGGATTTAAAAAAATAAACAAATAACAAAATTGCCCCCAAAAATCACTTGTTAATGCTAAAGAAATACTCAAGAAATCATTCACAGAGAACTTAAAAGAAAACCATTACCATTTGCTATAATTTAGTAAAACATTTTGTTAGCAAAAACATCAGTTTCTGCTTAAAAACTCCTTAGTTATGACCACCACAAAAAACGCAATGTAAAATTACCCTTTGGGAATCATCAGACAAGGCTAAGGATATTTTAATCCTGTTTAATTTTCAAACAGCTTAGGCTGTTTTGACATCAGTGGTTTTCAATTTTGCGGCAGAATTGGCCGCATCTGCCAATACTGCTGCGTAACGGCCGACTTGCGGCATGAATGTGGCAAGCCCCATTCATTCTTTATGGGACTTGTGGTCAGATGTGGCAAAGGCGGTTTTGCCTGATCCAGCAAATCTGGTGCTTGCGGCGGCACAAAAAAAACGTTGCTGGCGAGTGCTGGATCCGGCAAAACCGCACCTGAGCACAAGTCCCATAGAGAGTGAATGGGGCTTACCACATTCGTGCCACAAGTTGGCCGTTACATGGCATATGCGGTGAAATCTGCCGGAAACTTGAAAAACTGCTGATGTAAAAGCATCCTTTGGCTACTTTCACATCTGCATTGTTTTCAAATCCGGACTTTCACTCAAAACCAGATCTTTTCTACTTCACATCTGCATTATTCAAATCCGGCAAGATTCCACCTTTTTTGAAAAATTTGGGATCCGTCAACATTCTGTTACTGACCAATGCATTTTGAATAGAGTTCCGGAAATGTGTTTTGACTTGCGGTTTGGTCTGGATTCGGACAAGTCCAGCACTTCAGGTTTGGACAAAAACCGCTGCTAGATGCGGTTTCAAAACAAGCTTGAAGTGCCGGATTTGTCTGCACCAGATTAAACCGCAAGTCAAAGCACATTTCCAGAACACCATTCATAATGCATTGGTCAGCAAGACAATGTTGACGGATCCAGAATTTTTCAAAAAAAGCAGAATGTTTTCTGATTTGAAAAATGCAGATGTGAAATTACCCTTAGATTTAGCTTGAGGTTTTCGGAAAAATGCACTTTTTGTTAACATTTTATAAGGTCGTTTCCTTAAGTGTTTTGTTATTTTCGTTACCCTTTATAATACAATGTTTTGGGGCGTGTCCAGCTGCTGATGGCGCCGTACGCGTATTGAGGAGTCTCCGCCGCTCAGACCACCTAAAACGGCTCCTAACAGCGACAACCGAGCCCTAAACATCAACCCCAGGGTCCACTCAGCACACCAGCCGCTGCCGGTCATGCCAAGAGCGAACTCCCGCCGCCGGGACACGGAGAATAAGCTCACAAGCTTCTTCCCACCGGAGAGCCAGAGGACTCCTAAGATGGCACCTGCAAAGGAGACTGCACAAACAGCTATTACCCGTGACTCGGCACATTCTCCTCGCTCCTCCCGACGTTCCACAGAACATGACACGGTGAGTAGAGAGGACTCACCGGTCACTAAACGTTGTCTAAGGGACATGCTGGGAGATCTGAGAGACACTATGATAGGAGAAATGCGAAGCATGAGAGATGAGATGAGAGCAGAAATGGCAGCTCTGGGGGAGAGAACCACTAAGGTGGAATCAAAAATGGCTGACTTTGCCTCAGCACACAACAACCTAGCGGACAGCTACGACACACTGGACAGGGAGATGGGGTCTGTACAATCGAAACTGTGTCATTTAGAAGACGGTTTGCGGAAAAACAACATAAAATTAAGAGGGGTCGTGGAGGCGCAGGAAACAGAGGATCTTGCAGCAGTAGTAACATCATTCCTGGCCGCAGCTTTGTCGGAAGCCTCCCCTGAGACGCTTGAGGTTGTCAAATCCTATAGACTTCCAAAACCGGCAAAATTGCCTAAAGAGACACCTAGAGACATACTGGTATCATTCCTAAGACCGGGTACGAGAGACTTACTTTTACACGCTATGAGAGTGAACCCCTCACTACCACCACCATTTGACGCTGTTGCAACGTACCCGGATCTTTCCCCGGGAACGCTGGCCAGGAGACGCGAGTTTGCTTCCAGCTGTAGCATACTGAGGGAGAAGGGGATCCAGTACGCTTGGGGCACCCCAGCGGCAGTGAACGTTCGATACAAAGGAACCAGACACTCGTTTGCATCCCCCACCCAACTTAGGAAGGCATTAAAAGCATGGAACATGGCAAATTCCAGCCCAAATTCCCCACGATCCCCAAGAGAAGAACCTCATGGATCACACCTACGGGATCAAAATTGACCGGGACTAGGCTTGGGACAACGAATCGTTGGTCTGTCTGGTGTAGTCTCCATTTTGGCTGATTGCCAAATTCTGTTCCCCAGACTTCTCCTGTGGGAGCTCCGGAGGGACTCTTGGACGGGAAACTAACCCCAGGGACCCTTGGAGTATTCCCCGCGTTTGGGGAGAAGGGTCTGGTGGACTCTCTAAAACTCCCCCAAGGTTACAGACAAATTAGTCTGACCAGACTTTGAGTTTACATTTGTGTTTTCCTTCCCTGTGTTTTTTGGTTTTTGGTCCTACCCCCATGCTTTCCCACCCCCTCCTTCCCTGACCCAGCTCTACTCTCTTCTCCCTAACCCCCCCTACTCCCCCCCTCTACAATTCTTTCTTTATCTTTCGGTTGCTCAAGCCCTGTTTTTCATTCCTCTCGCCTTACGTCTCAACTTTTTGAGAGACTGTTGTAACTCACAACTTAACCCTATAGTACCATGTCAGGCTCTGCTTCTACCCTACAGGTGGCGACACTTAATGTAAAAGGATTGAACTCTTCGGTCAAGCGTTCCTTCCTTTGGAGGGAGACCAGGAGGCTTCAAGCGGACATCTTCTGCATCCAAGAAACACACTTACTGCTGGAAGACAACCACCGGGTGAGACATTCCTCATACCCTCATATATTTTTCGCCAATAACACAATAAAGAAAGCAGGAGTCTGTATAATGGTAAGCGGCAGAGTCCCGTTCCAGCTGAAATCAATGGAGGCTGACCCTCTGGGGAGATACCTCATTCTAAGGTGCCTTATCTCAGGGGAACTGTTCACCATAGTGACAGTATACGCCCCGAACTTGGCCAAACGAGATTTCTGAAATCTTTACTCAAGAAACTAAGTGAATCCTCTGAGGGTTCTTTAGTGATATGCGGAGATTTTAATCAGATTATGGAGGCGAGACTGGACTCTTCAGCGCCAAAGGCGAGGAGGGGAGGGGAGTGTGGAGCTGTGCCGGGAATTCAGACTCCATGATGTGTGGCGTACCTACATGCGGAGGAGAGGGACTATACCTTCTTCTCCAGCAGTCACAAGTCCTACTCCAGGATTGACTTTTTCCTGGTAGGGGACGATATTTTGTCCCGCTGCAATGCAGCTACAATAGGTGTGATCTCGTGGTCAGACCACGCTCCGGTGACCCTGGGGATCAGACTGGGGCAAAAAGGCGTGCCTCCCGTCGTTGGAGAATGAATGTTGGTCTTCTGTCGGATCAACAGACCCTTGACTCCTTAGATGCAAACCTGGATGAATTTTTCCGTCTCAATGACAACGGGGAGGTGTCAGACGGACCCTTTGGAGTACGCATAAGGCTGTTCTCCGTGGCCTCCTCATCCAGAAAGCATCTCAGCAGAAGAGGGAGCGGGAGAAATTCTGGAGGGAATGGTCGGAACAAATAGTAGAGCTAGAGAAAGTAAATAAGGTTAGACCCACACCTCTTCTGGCCTCTCAAATTCTGGACTTACGCACAAAACTTAGAGCCCAATTGCTTTTTTATCACGAACTTAGCTTGAGAAAACTTAATACACAGTTCTACTCATCTGGAGATAGAGCAGGTAAGCTACTTGCCAAAAGACTTAAGAAACGAGTGACACAGTCTATGGTGACTTCTATGACTACGGCGGAGGGGAAGCAGATTATGGACCCAAATGGGATAGTGGGAGTCATGGCAGATTATTACTCCGGACTATATAATTTAGCTGACGACCCCCAGGCACCGCAACCTTCCCTGAATTCAAAACGAAAATACTTATCACGGATTGACTTACCAGTAGTTCCTCCAGAGTATTGACAGACTTAAATAAACCTTTTACGCTCCTAGAAGTAACGGCTACCATTCAGACGCTTAAGTTAAACTCTGCCCCGGGCCCAGACGGGTTTGCCAATGAATACTACAGGTCGTTTTCTTCCCGCTTGGCACCCTACCTTCTTCGACTCTTCCAATTTTGGCAGACTGACGGATCCCTTCCGGCTGAGGCCCTAGAGACCACGATCGCCACCATCCAGAAGCCGGGGAAATCCCCAGATATGCCGGGCAACTGTCGTCCCATCTCGTTATTGAACACGGATGTGAAGATTTTTGCTAGACTGTTGGCCTCCCGTTTAGCGCGGGTGATCCCACAATTGGTGGACTCGGACCAGGTGGGGTTCGTGGCGGGAAGACAGGCCAGAGATGGCACTAGACGTATGTTGGACCTGATCGAGATAGTGGAGGGGAGGGGGACCCCCAGTGTATTCCTGTCATTGGACGCTGAGAAGCCTTTGACAGGGTACACTGGGGTTACCTGAGTGAGGTCCTCGAGAGATTCGTTTTTTCTGGACCGTTCCTGAGAGCGATCTTGAGTCTCTATTCCAACCCTGGGGCGCGAGTCTCTATGTCGGTTTTTTATCACAGCATATTAACATTACCAACGGGACGAGACAGGCTGTCCCTTGTCTCCCCTGATTTTCGCCCTGGTAATGGAGCCCCTCGCCGCCTCGATTAGGTCCAACCCACAAATATCGGGCATTCGGGAAGGAAAAAACATCACGTCATAGGGCTTTACGCCAATGACGTCATTATTGCGTGCACAGACCCGGCCAAGTCCATCCCGGCTGTAATACAAGAGCTTGATGCTTTCTCAGAAATATCTTACTACAAGTTGAATATGGGGAAATCTATGGCACTCCCAATTAATTTATCGGAGAAGGAACTGGAGGATCTTTCATTGCAGTTTTCATGTACATGGGCACCAGACGGCATACCCTATTTGGGAATTGTGCTGTGTGCTTCCCATCGGGTGGCACGAGTGAACATCCTAAAACTAATAAGTCTTTGAGGGGGTCCCTAAACTCCGGCGCTCATCCTCCTTTATCTTGGATGACCCGTATCCAGGCGTTTAGGATGATCTGGATGCCTAAAATGCTGTATCTTTTTCGCTGTCTTCCGCTGAACTACCCGACTAAATTGCTCACCCAATTACAGAGACAGATTAACAAATTTATCTGGGCAAAGGGAAGACCGAGGATTCAGAGACGGACGATGTACCTGAAGCTCAGAGGGGGAGGCATGGGTGTACCTGACGTAATAGCTTATCTCAGAGCCACGATTCTTGAAGCGACTAGGGAATTGTGGAGACGCCAGTCTACCTTGGGATGGGTTCAGTTGGAGACGGAGATTTCACTGGAGGTGTCACCCGATGGGCTTTTGGCGGGAGTTGGACTTGGTAAGATCGGAGTGGTTCATCCACTGGCCACTATCCGCACGTTGCAATCAGTGTGGGGAAAAATTCCAGCATTCTGGACCAAACTGCCCCCCGAGAAAATTCCGCTGAACGCCTTCCGGATACATATCCCATCTTTGAATATTACTGCATGGCGAGACTGAGAATTGACACTCTGGGAGATTTAATGAAAGATGGCAGGCTACTCACCTTCCAGGAATTTAGTGCTGGGAGACGGGAGCTGCTCAGTACCTTTCTGCAGTACTCCCAGTTACGCCACTTTCTTAGATCTTCAGACTGCTCCCTTGACCTGAAACAACCCTTACCATCTCCACTCCAATGATACCTCTTTTCCGATGGTGTCGCCCCGAAGGGTCTATCCACCATATACGAAGGCATACTAACCCAGAACTCGCCAGTGAGGCTGCCCTCAATGGAGCGATGGGAGAGAGAACTGGGCTTTTCTGCAGACTCAGAGGAATGGGAAGGGGCAATTAGAAGTGTCACTCAAACTACGAGATGCATTAACCATTTGGAATCCCTCAAAAAGGTACATTTGCGTTGGTATACCCCCCCTTCCAGGCTAGCTAGGTTTGGTTCCGGGGGTTCATCCATGTGCTGGAGGCAATGCGGTCAGAGGGGAGACTTGGCTCACATGTGGTGGTCGTGCCCTAAGATAGCCCAATTCTGGACACTTGTGGCTGGCCTGATGGGCTCGGTTACTGAAACTCTTATCCCCCTACCACCGCAGCTTGCAATACTACACATAGGTGTGGAAATCTTCCCTCCCATCCCTCGTCATGTGATTACATACATCTTAATTGCAGCCAGACTGTGTGTAGCGGCTGCTTGGAAGAGTTTGGCCCCTCCATCGTTAGGAGATGTCATAAAAAAATTAAACCTAATATTCTGTCATGAATACCATTTAGCATTGAACGCACCGAGACGTAGATACATAGCTGAGGCATGGGACATGTGGGCGAAATACCCGGCGGCCATAAAGCCACCGTTCTGATCAACACTCAAAATGGCGAGAGATGATCTTCACTTTCTGATCTGTGCCTTTTTATCTAAGCTCTACTTTTTCTTTTTTTTCTCTTTTTCTCTTTTTTCTCTAACTAACCCTACTCATCTTCTCTCCCCCCCCTGACACATTTACTTATGACCCTATTACCAATTTACCTTTCTACCTTACCATAACAACTCCTAGTTTGTGACCCCTCTCCTCCCCCCCTCCCCCCTCCCCTCTACCTTTCCCTCAACTCACCTTGCCAATCCTTTGTGTGTGCCTTAGAGACTCATGATCTGAGTAGGAGGAAATATGTCTTACTGTCCTGTATACCGAGGGAAGCCTCGCATGAAGCATTCACTTTGTTATTTGTTCACATCTAGTTGCAATGTGTAGCTACCTATCCCCCTTTGGCTCTTCCATCCCCTCCCTGCCTACCACCACACCCCTTCTTCTCGCTCCCCCCCCCCCCGCTCCTTTGGATTATTCTTCCCCCCTGTCCAATTACCCCAGAATGTGTTTGTTATTGTGTCTATAATTTACTATTATCAATAATGATGTTTGTTTACTCATTTCATATTTACAATAAAAAATTTATTGAAGAGTATAATACAATGTTTTATTGCTTTCTTTCTATAGTTTTTTTTTTAATCTATTAACCTATGAATAGGATGCTTGCATTTTTTTTTAAGGAAAAAGACTTAGAAATATGCAAAAATATGCTCAGGTACCTTTTGGGCTTATTGTTAGCCTTCACATTGACTTCTATTATATAGCATCTTCCTATAGGAAAAAACCTGAAAAATGAAAATGTAAATGGTGTATATTCCTGACAAAGAAGCAGGGACCGCTTAGAAATGCGTAGAATATGCAATAAACACCGGCTTCGATTATTCCTTTGTTTCATTTGATGTGGCAGCAACGACCATCCTATTTGATGTCGTATCTCCACCATTATACACGTGGAAGTGTGGATCCAGTGGCAGCTACATAGGCGCTTATACTGGTTGTGAGTGGCACAACCCAGCAAGGTGAGCAGTGACAATCACCACCGTTATTTTACCATTTGTTCCTCGGATAAGACCCTATTTGCGCCTTTGTCTGCCTCATATAGGTTATTGAAAAATGTCTCTACTTTTTAATGTTTGACCGTTTTGAAAGAATGAAGTGTTAAATGATACTCAATTCTTTAAAAACCTGTTTGTTATTCACGTACCTAACTCATAAATAATAATAATAATAATAATAAAGCTTTATTTATATAGCGCCAACATATTCCGCAGCGCTTTACAATGTAGGGGTTAGAGTACAGAAAATATAATACAGTAAGTAATTACAGTAGAGAACAAAAGCAGTACAATAATTGGATACAAAACAATAGGCATAGAATCAATGTAAAAAGAAAATACAATAAATAAAGCAAGAAATGAAGGTGACCCTGCTCAAAAGAGCTTACAATCTACGACGGGATAGGGGTTGCACAAGGTACAGGGGCTTATTGCACTGATGGTCCAGGCATCTTGAGGAAATGGGGCGTAGAGATAAGCTTACATGGATGGTCATTGTACAATCTGTGTAGACCTTTTTTGGTTTGGTGGAGTTTATAGAAGAGTAATATCTAGAGGGATAGCCCATTCACTTAGGGATGGGCGAATCTACTCGCTAGGACTCGTTACTCAGCGAGTAGTAAGGGACTCGCAGGACTCGGTACTCTGCGAGTTTCCCAGTGATGACTCGCACGAGTCCAATGCAAATCAATATCAATCCCAGTTCTGTCAGAAACGCTGACAAAACTAGGATTGCCATTGCTTGCACTGGACTCGTGCAAGTAATCACTGGCTACTGTGCCAGTGATAGCAGGGAAACTCGCAAAGTAACTGCTGTTTCTTTGCGAGCCGAGTCCAGCTGTCTTCTCTGTGCAGCTCCAGGGTCCCAGAACCTGCCTGATCACAGACATGATGTAGCAGTGCTGAGATTATTCTCAGTCTGCTCATTCCCTGTGCATGTAGCAGAGAGGACATCGCGCCCTGGACTACGTCGGACGGAAGAGGACCCCTTCAACCAAAATAAATGGATAGCAAGTAAAATATAGGCTATAAATACAATAAGCGCAAATAGGGTCCTATCCACAATAAATATTGTAATAGTAAAGAATCCTGAAAAAGCTCACCTTCCTGGGTTGTGAGAGTCACAACCACTATAAGCACATAAAATGGCTGCAGCAGACCTACATAAAATCTGCAAA